>APFE030791325.1:70281-80580 GCA_000404065.3 Pinus taeda
TTATTTTTAATATTATTAATTATATATATTATTATTAACTTATATATAATGCATTATTATTTTAATAAATTAATAAATTAATTTTAATTGACCTAATTTAACCTTTTCTATAAAATTAATTATAAATAATACTAATTACAATTATGACAACAATAACAAAAATAGGGTTTTTAGAAAATTAGGTATAATAATTAAATTATTAAAATATACATAGTTTTAATGAATTAATAATTTAATTGACATATATTTTTATATATAATGAGTAATATTTTAAATTAAATAAATGAATATAATAGTATTTTAATATTAAAGTAGTTAGAGGAAGTTTGACTGGGGTTCTTGAGTGGAAAAATAGCCGTTAGATTGTTTTAGCCGTTGGAGTCTCTGCTTGAACTATTTAACACACTGAACTGGATCTGTATCTTCAACTTGTCCTGACGATGAACCACATTGGTTGGTTCGAAACGCGTCGACAAAAGTCTTTCTTATGTGATTTACGCTGAAGCTCTCCTTATAACTATGACAAATCACAAAAGTCTCAATTCCACAATTGAGTCTCCATCTTTCATCCTCATCTTATACATCTTTTTCCGCATGAACATTTTATTCACCAGAGACTTAGATTGGTACAAAGTCCCTAACTTGTCCCACAAAGCCTTTGTCGTAGCTTCCCCTGATACATTTAGCAACACTGAATCTGAGACACACAATCGTATTGTGCTCTTTGCCTTCCGATCGAACTTCTTCCATCCTTCATCGGTCACTCCCGTTGGTTTAGTACCTAGATCTACCGTGATCCACTGATCTTTATCCACCAACAGATCCTCCATCTTGAGTTTCCACAACTCAAAACTCTGACCATTAAATTTCTCAATCTTTATCTTTCCACCACTTGCCATCTTCTTTCACCACCAGAATCGATCTTGCAGATCTCCCACTGAACAGGGTCTACCACATGTGCGAGCAAAACCCCTCAGCAACAAAGGTGTCCCCTTGAAGCCAAAAACAACTCTGAAACCAAATTTAGGTTTTAACCCCATACATAAATTACCTGCATATGAATTCTAAAACATAGAAAAATAAAAAATGCGAGAGAATAACACATAAAACACATATAGACAGAGATTTTCCACTAGATCCCAAAACCGAGACTACCAGCTTTCATTATGTTCATTTCTGTTGGACACCTAATCCTAAATGGGTTAGTGTGGAAGCCGAATGGACAAAGCAGTCCAAGGGACCTTGGGATGTGAATCCCAACAGTCACATAATGTACCATAAATATGTATATCATTTGTCAATAAAAGTGAACTACATGATTTATCTTTCATATTTTCTCTCGTTCACCATGTGTGTTTAACATGGTATCGGAGCCATGATGTGTGGCCTGTGTAGTTTTCTTTCTCAAGGTTTATCTCTTAGTTAAAAAAAAAAAATAAGATGTTGTTATTCCCTGAGCAACTGGTCTAAGCTGCCTTGAATAGCGCTGGCCTAGCCTTCATTAACTGCGCTCTGTCTGCCACACCTGTGCTGCCCTGACATATTCTATTTGTGATTTCTGCATATGCTCAGACACCAAGACGTTTCACTGACCATCCATTTAAAAGCGTTGAGTGTCTGCCTGACATGGTATCACCCGTTTGAATGCGCACTGTCCAGTGGTATTGCCTGTCTCTGAGATATAATTGGCCGCCCAACCCGCCATGTCCTAGCTCACATAATTCCATCGGAACATATTCAAAGTTGCTTTGTTCACTTTGAGGAACACTCCATTGAAGATCTGCCTCAAACGAAATAGCTGCAAAATCTTCCGGGTCTTTGGATGCATATCATTGATCCCACGAATACGGACAATGAAGAGCAACTTGGCTTCTGGATCAACATAGAAACCTCCACTCAATTTGGCCTCTCACTTCAATCTGATGAGATCCCACTCCTGGTCCCTGTACTCCTTGATATATTTCTCGGCCCTCTTGAAAATTAATTTTCGGTTTTGAGATCTTTTCAATTTTGCAGCCTCTAACTGCTATTTTTTATTTTTCTCCCATTCTTCATTTCTTTTTCTCTTCTTCAACACAGATTCTCGCACCACGGCAATTGCCTTTGGCTCTTCTTCACCCATATCTTTTTCTACGTGAGTCACTGGAGGAGACGACGGATGAACTTCGACCTCGAACGAGAACCTGGCTAATGCAGCTTAAGCGAATTGAAGGCATAACCCAGAAGCAATGTAGGGATTTATCATCAAGAAAAAGCTATTTTTTATTTTTGCGCTCATAATTTTAATACGCTGGTGTGGCTGCTTTGTGGGGAGTTGCTGCCGGCACTAATACGCTGGTGTGGCATGCCCGGTGGGACTCGAACCCACAATTTGTGAAACACATAATTTATGCAACACATAAACAGTTTGTGCAACACATAATTTATGGTTCATATACCTTTTAAAGGTCGGGTTTGCAACTTGAATGAGCTGAAGGGAGCACCGCAGAAGGATTTGCCTGAGCCTATTTGATACCTGTAGAAGTTTTCAGAGGCATCGACAGAGTACTGGGTATGAGAATGCTTAAATTTCGCAACTGAATGTTAAGTTTGAAATTGGAGTATGCTGCGTTTATTTGCAGAAGTTCATATTGCAGTCTGCCTGTATTTTCCTAGAAAAGGGCTTAAGACGAAAAAAACTGTTTAAATTTCGTTCACTTTGCTATATTTGGCAATTGAAGCATGCAATCTTGATTAGCGCAATATGTTTTGGTGTCTTTATAGCCTTTTCAAATAATATGCATTCTGATAGACCTTAAAATGTGCATATACAAATAGGACTTGCAGCGGTTATGGATGGGAGATACATTTATTTTTGAGTTGTATGAGTTTAATGATTTAATGATTGAATGATGGTATCAGAGATATTTTGTTCTCGATAGTTTGAACTTGTGAAAATGGAGAACTGCGTGTATTCTTCCTCCTCTCCTGTAATATGGATTTCTTTTGCCTTTGGCTTGTATTTCATCAGTGTGATATCTTTATCACTTTGCATGAACTTGCAAGCTGAGTGCATCTTTGCGAAGAGATATTAATTTGTGGCAGGAATGTGTTGTTTGAGTATATATGTTTTGGCAACAGCTGTCATTATATATTGAAGGCCCAAGACAACAGAATCGGAGGATTAAGTTAGAGTCATAGAATATAGATTTCCAAATTTATGTTGTGAAGTTGAATATAACCATATGTTTTTCAAGAGATTATTATTTTCATGGTAGCTGAACAAAGCTTAGTTTGAGTGGATGTTCTAATGAAGGCTTCCTCAAAAAGGAATCGTAGGAAATTCAACATTTGAAATTGAATGGGTGCCGTGATTATAAGCAGAATGACACAAATCTTTATTCAAAGTAGGTCGGTTGACTAGTGATTGAAGTTTTTGATTCGGTAAATGCTGGGATGCATTCTTCTATGTTTTAGATATTATTGATAGTGGGTATTGCAGGCCTAACCCTGCGTCACTTTTCCTCATTGTTTCACTATTTTCTGAGGATTAAAAATGGCTCCAATTAGTGCAATATTAGAGTTAGTGGACAATCTAATACTCTCTACTATGAATAATACAGTCAAAATCAGCAAGGATTTTCTCTCAGAAATTTAGACATGTCTACAAAATGCACAGGAAAAGATTGATTTTTTGCAACTTGAATCACAGCTACAGCAAGAAGAGCTACATCAAAATAGACACCATTATGAACCTGTTTTTTTCAGAACATTGAGACAACCACCCATCAGCAGCATGTTATAGTTCATTCAGATTTAGTACCAAACAAAGCAGCAAGGTTACATGCAGATGCAGAAGTTCAGTCTGCACTTCCCAAGCCCATCATCAGACCTTGGGAACAGCTTGTCCATAACAAGCACAGAACTGGTCTTGGATGTGGCAAGGACTTGTCCTTTCATATTCCAAACTATACCAAGCCCATTCAGTTTCAGAGTGCTGGATTCATTCATGACAGTTCACCTGCTCCATATGACAGTTCAGCTCCAGCTGTTCCAGACTCTGCACCTCTTCCACAGCAACAAAAACAACAGCAGATTGTGAAATGCCAACACTGTGACCAAGTTGGCCATTTGAAAGATCATTGTTTTGATCTTCATCCATGTAAGCACTATCATAAAACCAATCATTCTTCACACACATGCTTCAGAAACAAACGTCCTGCAAGAACAAAGATTCATCTAGGATGGATCGCTTCTTGGCAATGGGCATCAACGGCCAAGAAGATATTTCAAACACGTGTTAGGACTTGTTCCAGAATATTGAACAGTCTTGCAGTTGAGTTTTCTCCATCATCTCACCTTGTGTCTGACAGGGGGGGAAATGATGGTCATCTACAAGCTTCAAAGTCACATCAAGCGAGCCTGAGCCACAACCTCCCACACCAGTTTCAGAGTTGTAGCCAGAGACAAAGATGCTCGTGAACATGCCTTCAGTTGGCAGTCTGGGACACTTCCTCTAGCAGAAGACTTCAGCTTCTTGCCAGCTTTGGAAGAGTTCGGGGAAAAAAATTGAGAACACTTCCTCTAGCAGAAGACTCCAGCTTCTTGCCAGTTTTGGAAGAGTTCCAGGAATTGCATTAAGCATTCCAGAGTTGTTGGTCATCCTTAAACCATCACACGTTGAGACTTCCCTTTTCAGGTTGAAGTTTTACCTTTTATGCGGGGTGAGACCTCCCTTTTATGGTTGAAGGTTTCCCTCTTTAAAACAATAGGATCACTTCCTCTAGCAGAAAACTTCATTTTCTTGCCAATTTTGGAAAAGTTCCGAGAATTGCACTAAGCATTCCAGTGTTGGTGGTCATCGTTAAACCACCACCCTTTATACCAACATTTCAGAGAGCACATTCAGCCTAGTGCTGCCATGCATTTTTTGCACATTTTGTGTTACAGCTCTCTTCTTGGACTCATACATAACCCTTCAGATTAAGGGGGGGAATGTTGGACATCTAATCCTAAATGGGTTAGTGTGGAAGGCGAATGGACAAAAGGAGTCCAAGGGACCTTGGGATGTGAAACCCAAGAGTCACACATTGTACTATAAATGTATATCGAGTGTTAATAAAAATTGTACTGCATGTTTTATCTTTCATATCTCTCTCGCTCCCCATGTGTGTTTAACAAATTATGATAAAGTGATGATTTTCTTTAGTATAAGGAGTACCTTTCCTCTAACGCACTCCTTCCTCCTATATGAATTTACAAGAGGAGACTGGGCTACAACCTAACATGTTAAAAGTAATTTTAAGACAAACAGTTGCATATTAGTTGGTACATTGTTTCCTATGTATGTACATGTTTTTAGTGACTTATTAGTTAATGGTTTAACTATATAGTAAATATATTACAGGTTTATACAGAATTAGAGAGAGAATATAAAAAAAAGAAAGTAAATAAGATGACAGATATATAAAGATGATATAAAAAATAAATAATATAATTTTGTTCTATCTCTTTGTCTCCCATATTGGTTCCAAATTCTCCAACGTATCTTATATGTTGGTTATTACACCCTTGGGAGTATGGTCGTGAAACCTAATTTCTCATATATGTCAATTATAGAAATGAAATTAATGGTAAGAATTATTGTTTAACGTAAGCTTCAAGTTTCAGAATGTTAAAGCATTGGCCATATGAAAACTACCATGTAATGAATATTTTTTGGTTTTTGTTGAGGAATTAATATTCAATTTGTTTATTTGGCTAAAATATTGGGGTTTTTAAAGTATTGATAATATAAAAACTACTATGCAATGAATCCTTTTAAATTTTTGTTGATTATTTAACATTATATTTGTTTATTTTCTTACAATTTCAATTTCTACTACCATGCCCTCTAAGAGGGAACTTTTTTGAGATTAAAAAAAAAAAGAAAAATACCTAGATATAAGAAAAATAGGATCTTTAAACCAAACACCCAAATACCTTGAAGAAATTTTTCAAGATTAAGTGAAAAAAAGTGGGACCTTGAGGCCTTTTAAGAATAGATAAAGCCACAAATGGGACCTTGACTTGCTATTACACTTGTATCTTGGTAATTTTGATTTCAACCAAATGTAAGTGATGGTTATCCCATGTAGAACATAATTTAGCATACTATAAGGTTATGGGACTTCATTGTATGACTAGACAATAGTAGATATAGAAGATGGTAGGATCACTAGCATGAATTGACACAATTCAATATTTAAGTGATCAGCCATAATAACTCTCCAATTTACACTCTTGCCTTATTCACTTGTCATATCCATGAATAACATCTGATATCTAGAAATATTGGTTGATGATCTAATCCATTCATTTAGGGAAAGCAAGCCAATGATCTTGTGCATGTGAAAACGAAATTGCTTTTTTGTCTTAATATTGAAGATAAATATAGGATTTATCTATGTTAGTGTACTTAGAGGCATGTTCAGAAATCAATCCTTATTGACTCATATAAAATTATTGAATGAGTTATATAGAAGATGAAGTCTTCACAAATTAGTTGTTTATTGATTTGAATGTGGGTATAAACTTTTTAAATGTGGAAAATTTTGCAACAAAATCATATGTGGAATGATGGAAAATATCCATTGATACGCTAACCTTAGGTATAATCCATTTAATATTGAGGGAATCTCATTATGCATGGAAGTACTAATAATGATTTTAATCTTTTGGGTATGGAGGGTCATGGGAGTAACTATTACAGGATTAGAGGCCATAGGCCAAGTTGAAAATCACAATATTTTTCTATTATATAGGTGGGCCAATACAAATTAATTTTTGTATCTAGTTACTTATACTTGCTATTGAATTTGAAGGATGCTCCATATGTGTTGAAATATGATACTTAGAATATAAAATGAAGTTTGGAATTTGTGCATTATTAGAGGTTGAGATCTATTATTGATGAAATGAACCAACCTAATTAATTTTTTTTTATTATATTCCTAATAATTCCAACATGGTCTAACATGAGACCATTTGTTAAGACATTTTCCCAAGGGAATTGATTTGTAAACTACCACGACTATTTCACTAGGATAGTTAATCAGAATAGAACTTGAAATATTCTATCATTCCATCACAAGAAATATTTATTTTTCACCATTCTACCATAAAGTAAGCAATTTGCAAAATAAGTAATATATTATTAATTTTAATGATTTTTTTTACAAGGATCAGAAAACCCATTACCAATGGTTGAAAAATGGATACTATGCATTGAAGTTTCTTGTTATCTCAATCTAGGACAAGTTGTGATTACTTATGTGTTATACAATATTGCGATGATCAAAGTCCTCTAAAGGAAAATGAATGGAGCTGGAACGACAACAAACAATTAAGATTATTATATTATACTCGTAGAAGGATTAGGAATATCTAGGGAGTATGGATCCAATCGAATTGTAGTGTTCACCAATTCTGAACTTGTGTGCAACCAGATGAAAAGCATGTACCAAGTCAAAAAGGAGAAGTTAAAAAAACTACATAGAGAAGAAAAAAATATTCCTAGCCAATCTCAATCATTTAGCATAAGTCATTGTGCAAATGTTAATAACATGTCTATCGATCTATTTTATGGGGTAATGCCAATTCAAGATTTGTGTGTGAAACATGGATTGGTGTCAAGAAGTACTCCATCAAAATTTATTAATGGGCATTGTAAGATATCTCGTATATGTGTGTTTTTTTAGTTATAAATGTGCTGTCTTTAATGACCATGTGTTTCATTCAACACTATAGTAAGTGTGCCCCCACTATGTAATCAAAACTTGGTAAATTATCGAGACCTGAGATGTTTTAGAAAACTTCATATTTAATTCTCAAGATGTACACTTGAGCAGTTTTTTTTTTTACTCTTGAGTATATTTGAAATGAAGAATCTACACCAAATAATTTTGATGAAACGCTTAGATAGTTACATTTATTTGTCTTATTAATTTTTTGAATTCTTGATCTTTCTAAATAGTACTTTTAAATATTTTTAAATGCATGAGGTAACATGGGTTTTTTTAAAGATCATATATATATATATATATTATATATATAAGAGAGAGAGACGAGAGAGAGAGAGAGAGAGAAAGAAGAGAGAGAGAGAGTCTGGATCATCACATGAGAAAGTCACCACCTGATTGTTTGGGGTGTAAACACCATAGAGCATTGACTAGAGGGTGACTCTCTATGCATGCCGATGAGATTGGTCGTGGATCAAGGAGAGCACCATATGAATCAAAGAAGGACCATAATTTTTTACATAATCATCGTGGTATTTATATGTTTATGTGACAACTTAAATGATATTCATAGAATTATATGTACATACATATTCAATTTATTTTTTTCAATTTGGCTTTATTAATTTATAAGAAATTCCATATTTTTAGGACCATCTCATACTTGGCCGATGAGAGTATCTAATCAATCACTGGAGGACCATCATTCACATCATCATGGTATGGTATATATATTTTTATTTGCATTTAATTAAATGAAAAATAGGTAGAAACATATGTATATACATATTGAATATATCTTTGTCAACTTAATTTAATTAATTCACAATTTCTATTCTTTTAGAAGCATCTCTTACTAGGTCATCACGTGAGGGTGCTAAGCATTATCCCTGTGGTCAACATACTCAATCAACTCATGTACATTGGTGTGATGGTGCTCAACCATCTTCAGGTGGTCATGAATCTCAATGAGATCATCATGATCCTAATTTTCATAACTTATATAATTTTTTATTTATTTTTTTATTTTTTTCTAAAACAAATTTGCGTACATAAATAAATTGTATTTACATATACATGTATGTGTATATTTTTCATGTGTATAAACACATTGACATTTTTTTAATATTTGTGGAATTATATTGAAGCAGGGGGTGAAAACATTGACCAAAATTAACATAACAAAAGCAAGGAAATTCAAGAAGAAGACCATACTCCAACTACCACCTATTTGTATAATATTCTTAATGAGGTTCCTTAGGAAACAAAAATCCAACATTGTACATAATAGAGGTGCACAACTCATTTTCAAAGTTGAAGAAAAAAACCTCGAGTTTGGAGCTCCTTATAGAGAGTTGGCAAAGCTTAGAAATAGTTTTCACTCTCTAAGTACATTTCTTTATATTTACAAGAACCTTGGGCCAACAACTAATGGATTTATAGATATGATGCGGTGTAGAAAAGTAGCAATGATGGGTCCCAATAAATGGGTTGAGGTAAGTAAGAGGGTTACAAAAGCACATTCCACATCTATTTTTAATTTCAAATAAGGGCTGAAAATAAAGATGCTCAAGGTGCAATATTTCAAGCACTATGGAATATCCCAGTATTTGTATAATAGGTTCCTTGTAGCATATGGAAAGCTACCATGGAATGAAGAGTTTCCACATTATTTTGCTCAATTATTTTATGCAGGGTTATTTTTGGGTATGAAACATGATTATACTGACCTTCCATCTAAATTTTATTGTATTGGGAGAGGTCTAACATATGAACGTAAGGGTCCATTAAAGGATACTTAATTTCCTCGTCCTTCACCTCCTTTGGTACTTCAACAAACACGTTTGGTAACTTTGCGATTGAAGATGGATGCCACTTCTTAGATTGGTCAAGAAGAAAGGGATGCCATTATAGACAACATACACACTACATTTACTAGAATTGATGTCGATATAAATCAACAAAGAGAACAAGCTGATGCACGTTACAATTTTGTATTTAAATTATATTGGAGATAGATAATATGAATATTGAAGAGGTTAAAGAGTGTGCAAATCCTTTTCATGATGTGTGTAAAGACCTAATTGCTCATGAGGAAGAGGGAATGGGATCGGTATGTGTTATTGTTTAGGGTGGATATTTTAATGTAATGTAATGTATGTGTTAATGTTGATTCACATACATTTTGTAATTTTTTTTTAGATATAATTTGACATGAGTGTATCATATGTTCACCATTCGCAGTTAAGTCATTTTCTAATTTAGTAACTGGAGAACCCACAGTAAAAACTATTTTTGGTCAATGTTTCAAATACCAACAAGGATCCATCATTAGGACATTCTTGAATGATGATAGTAGAAGACCTAGAATGAGGGTATTAAATAGTTTTTAATAGTTTGAAGTGAGAAGATTAAATGGATATCGGTTGTTTTAATAATTTTTATTTATTATTATCCTTATTATTTTTTAATTAATTTTAAGAATTTTAAAGTATTTTCAAAAGATTATTTATTAATGTAATAATAAATAAATACTTTGATT
>APFE030791328.1:10596-42571 GCA_000404065.3 Pinus taeda
GCCAAATTGTTGAACTGGTAAATCCCCTCTGCGGACAGAGGCGATCCCACTAGCCCAACACGGGTCTAGCAACAATCACACAACGCTACATGCAGGTTCCTAATTGCATAAATCAGAGATCAATCATGATGGTCTACCTGGAATCCAACGCTAATAGTTGTAGAAGAAACCGTTCCCGTTCCTTTGCTATGGCTGGTCACAATCCCCACGCTCCTCGTGAATGGACACCTGCACACGCAAAGAACGATACAAACACAAGCGTAAAATCTAGTATACGCAATTATATATCATTCAGAAAAGATATAACTCAAATACCATTAAAAGACACATGAGTGGAACCATAATGATAGTCGTCTATTAATCAGTAAAAACAGAGAAATATTACAACCAAAGGGTTCTGACGTTGAACCTCCTCTGACTGGGCAAGCAGCTAAATACGCCTTGCAAAGTGACCTCTTCTCTCTCAATATTTTGGCAGCATAACCCCTCTATAGTTCTCAATTATCACTATCACTCCAGCATAATCTCAGCACTCACGATAGCTCTAGAAAAACTAGTTGGTTTAATGCAGGGTGACAGTCATTTATAGATGGAGGAGGAGGGAGTATGCATTGTATCAGGACACCTACTGAAGATTTAGCATTATCCTAGAATAGCCACTGAACTTGGTTGTCATGGATAAAAAGATGATACTCGACCACTTCCATGGGATTTTTCCCCCAGAGAACTGCATGAACAAAGAGGAAAAAACACCTCAGTGCGCGCTGGCTAAAAATCATAACCAAACTTAGGTGGCGCGGGCTTTGCTATATGACAGAGCGTCCATGGACGCACCCTCTTTTGAGGAACTGAGTCATTGGCACGGGTAAGACACTGTGGACCCACGCTAATGGAAAAAGGGCACTTTTCAGGGCTAAACTGCAAAAGGTGTCTTCAGGGACTTTGAAGTTCATACTTAGGAGAATCCAATGCAAGTGTTTTTAAGTTGTGTCACTGGTCACAGGTCCATAAATGTGTCCTCCAATGTGCGAAAGCGAGGGTAACAAGGACGGTGACCAACGGTGACAAATTACTGCGTAACAATAAGTCTTGAGTACATCTCCACCAATGAGAAGCCAACTAATGTTCTAATGAATTCGTTGCCCAGGGACAAGTTAGTGCACTTCAAAGACATGTTGAGGCTAATGGAGATTACCCTCTTATTGAGAGGTAGTGTTGATATGTCTACAACAGGAATGGACATTCTCCCAGTAGGGAGAATGGATCCAAGAAGCCCAAAGTGCCCAATAATAAAGGTTGAGTGAGTGACTCTTGAAGGACACATGATCACACACCAAGGGTGTAGTGATATCTATTAGTATTTGGACCTTGATCACACACTAGCAATGGTGGAGTGATGTCCTTCAGCATCTGGACATCGATCACAAACCAAGTAGGGCGGAGTGAGGCCCTGGATCCTAATCACAACACTTGATAGGGTGGAGTGAGTTCTTGTCCTAGAGTGCTCACTAAGAAGGGCAAGTGAGTGCTTTATAATTGAGGGTCTCAACATTTTGACCTAGGAAGAGGCCTTGGGAATTGAGGACCAATCACTCTAAAAGAGTGAGTCTTGGATTTGAGGATCAATCACTCTAGGGAAGGGAGTCTTAATATGTTGATGACATTGCCATGGGTTTGGTACCACCCTGGATATGACCACTAATGGATATTGATGGTAATGATGATGTTGATGATGTCAAAGATGTTGATAGGTTGATGATGTTTGTTATAACATTTTCATACATAAATTATCTCAACATAAGAACATGTAGAAAATCATTATGAATACCTCCCTAGTTAAGAGGGGGTGTATATTTCTATAACTACGGTCAATCTTCACAATGTATGATTGATCCAAAAGAATATTATTTTCAGTCAAAGTACCATTAAGACTTACAAAAGGAAGAAATTTTAAATTTTGAAATTAATATTTTTGGCTCCAAAATTAAAGTTGGTCTCCTCCTAGTCAAGTCAATGCTAAAAAAATGTTGATGTCATATTTATTCAAAAGACACATATGTTAGACCT
The DNA here is from genome assembly GCA_000404065.3 of Pinus taeda. NCBI lineage: Eukaryota > Viridiplantae > Streptophyta > Pinopsida > Pinales > Pinaceae > Pinus > Pinus taeda. The sequence continues at coordinate 12,664 of APFE030791328.1, forward strand.
CAATGAAAACTATATAAAGGACCTATTCACTCCTCCCTCAAGAAAACAAGCGTTTGCATTCTATATGGAAATTTTGGATGGTCTGATGCAAGATGTTTTGCATGGTCTAAGGTAGTTTTGAGGTAGTTTGCACATCTGTTATGAGGCAGAGTATGATTTTTCTGAGGCAAAGTATGACATAATTCTGAGGTAGAGTATGACACATTTCTAAGGCAATATATGCTATATTTCTAAGATATAAAGAAGACCATCCTTAAGGCATGCGAATGGAACTTATGAAAGCATCTTTGAGATAGTGAAGATACATGGCAGAGTATGTTTGTGGGTTTGACAGACTTGACTAGGAGGGTGAGCCTTAAACTACATTTGAACTAGTTAAACTTAGATGTGTCTTTGTTCAGTTAAATAATTCTCTATTGAAAAAGTTTGTTGGGTTTCCCCCCATGAGGGTTTTCCCAGGATAAATCTATGTTATTTGTGTGGATTGTATCTTTATGATATTATTGTACTAACATGTTATATGGTTGATGTCTTTCTATATAATTATTGAATGATGCAATGTTAATAATAATATAACAATATCAAAGATAATTATCAGTTATGAAATACTCCTTAAAAATCAACACTAAGAAAAACCAACAATATCGTGAAACATCTACTTGTTAACACCATCATCATCTAACCCTTAGGGAACTAGCCCCATCATCCATGAACATAATGTAGTACCTCCAAGATAAATATATACACCACAAGCACATCATAGTGAGACAACATGCTCCAATATACTAGCAAATACAATCAAGGGGTGATCAACAAGGCAAGCACATGAGAGAAGACCACCAAGTAGCAAGTACAATCATCCAACCAAGGAGAAATGAGACTCCCCCAACCAATGATATTTTTCAAATGATATGATTGTATGTAGAGAGAGGCTCCATAAAGATGAATCCCCTAAGTAGGTTAGGTTGACCACTTTGTGTCAACTAACTTATAGCAACATAAATTTTTTAAAATTACTCTATCATGTTCAATCAGAGAAACAACCAGAGGTCATCATTATTTTTCAACATTTTTTTCAAAATTGTAATCCAAATTGTGTAGCCCTATGTGGCCATAGTAAAAATGATTCCAATATGTTTATAAAGCCATGTAACGCACCTAGATAAACTTAAAAAATTTCAGCAAAGAGTTTCACTCTAGGGAGTTTTTTAACCTCAACTAATTATTTTTGTTTTTCCTAAACATCAAATAATTAGTAGATTTTTTCTCCCAAGCATACCCCAAAGCTGAGTAGGGCTCGATGGTGATATCTTAGGTGAGTCCTAGTTTATAGAGTCAATGTAAATTTTAATATTAGATCATGTATTGACTCTCACAAAATTTGGTTAAGTATAAGTGTCTAATTTTAATTATTGAAATTTCCCACTGATCAGGATTTTAATAATTATGGGTACTCATAATTAGAACCTCTGCACCTTAGTTTTTTTTTAGACTAATTTTAAGGGTTGAAACTATGTCTATCCCCTCAAATTATTTGTATTTATTTTTTCGGCTAAAAATGGCTAATTGATTAGTTAGAAAATGGTTAGAAAAAATAAATGAGAGAAAATAATATTCTCTCCAAGTGGAAAAATGACTTTTTTGGGGAAATTTGACTTTCTTCAAGAAGATTAAATTTGAAGGACTCATTTCCAAGGCAGAAAAATCCCACAAAAAAATTGTTGGGCCAGAAAAAATAATCTCTCAAGGAAGATAATTTGGTCCAAGTAGTTAAATTCAATGAATTAATTTCAAGAAAAAATATTTTGTGGCCCTCTATTAAAGGGAAATTTTATTTTTTTAAAGAAAATTGAAATTTGGACCATGGTGGTTAATTGAAAGGGGATTGTCAACTAGAAAAAATTGAAAAAATATTTTTTGGATTGGGGTCAAAGCCTTCTTCAGCAAATTTGAATTGCTTCTTCCATATCAAGGGACAAGATTAAATTTTCTCATGGATCAACCATCAACTAGTTTCTATTCTCCATGATCAAGTTAAATTTGTGCGTTTTGTTGGACCTAGTTGTTTTCCACTTGGAGGGGGGGTCTAGATCTCTCATTTTTATATAATTTGAGCCTAAGGCTTCTCATGATTGGCTCTAGAAGCTCTGTAATTTTTTTTATGATTAATAAAAAGTAAAATCATTTAGGGGAAAATCTATGGTGTATTTATTCATTCTCATGGTAACTTTGTTTGTATTTATGTTTAATGTTCTACTGATGTTTTATATTGTTACTTTCATCTACCTTTTGGATTTACTAGTGTATACTTATTTTGCATTATTATTTAGGTTGAGGAAACACTAATGATTAGGCAAATCTAGTGGACTTTAGTTGAATCCATAGACTTCAGTTTCCTTGTGCCAATAAATTATAGTGGATCTAACAAATCTTTCAAGTGTGTGCAGAAAAAAATTATTTGATGAGATTTCAAGTACTTGGGGAAGTTTTAGCTGAACCAACCAACTACTTGAGGCAAGAAGGCTTAGAGCCCATAGTGGGTTTTCTCGAATATTTATCATAAGAATAATTTAAAGGGAGTTTCATACCACTCACTCTAAAGGAGAAAATCTACTTTAATCCATTTACTCTTTTACAACATTGTAATTGATAGATTTTCTATTAAGAGCTATATTCCGCTAGACAAAGGAATGGAGTTGGACTCATATTCCTCTTGATCTAGTCGATTTTACATTTGTAAATATATTTTGTATACATTGCATCTAACCCTGTATATTTTCATCCATATTGTGTATATTGATTGCGGTTTTCATTGGTTTTTCTTGCAAATATGAAGAGAGGGACGAGGGTTTCAAATTATGATTCATTTGCAGGTGGATAGGCCCAAAAATTGAAGGAAAATTATTATCCTTTTTAAAACATACCCTAGGGTTTGAGGTGTACAATTAAATTTTTGGAGGGTCGTCTTACCCCTTAGATTTTCTTTCTTCAGAGACACAAACCTCTAAGCCTTCTCTAGGCTTCACAAGGGAGAGATTGAATTTTTTTGAGACTTGATATCACCAAATTTGTTTTAGAGAAAGGTGTTATGGTTTGAGACCCTTTCTCATACTAAGATTTTAAAAATTTTGCAAGGGTTTCTAAATAAAAAAAATTGTAATAATTTTAAAATTATTTTCATAATTTTTTGGCTATAAATCTAACTTGGGTTCTGGTTTTGCATATCAAAATTATATTTTTTTGATCAAGACATTTTCATTCTCCATTTATTTAGCCTAGCCACAAGCTTTGGGTTTCTCCTAGCCTAGCCATAGGCATATTTAGGCTTTTCATTTTGTCACTTGATTTTAAAACTAACCCTTGGTTTTTGTAGGCATATCTTCATATACAAGGGTTTTATTAATCATTTTGTGGCTAGGAGCTAAACTCTTGAATTTGATCCCTTAATACAATTTTTTGGAGATTAGTTGCAACGCCTTAGAGGAATCTTCCCTATTGGATTTGATATTACGAGAAGGTTACATACTTTATGATCTAAGTAAAATTTGTTTGGAGGGTTTTAAAAGAAAATTTTGGAGAAGTTTTGAGCCTTAAAACTTGAGAGTCATCATAATTTAAATAAAATTTTAATTGAAATTTTAATCAAATTGTGATCATATTCTTGGGCTAGGTCAAGAGCATCTCTCTCATTTGGTGCGAATTTTTGGAGGCTAACTTTGTTGTTTTGTAGGAAAGGTTTTCACTAACGTTCAAGCCATTGTTGTTGTAGAGATTCTTCACCCATTTTCTGAGCTTGAAATCAAGAAAATATAGAGGTTTTTCCTCCTAGACAGTGAACAAAATTGAATATCAATTCATCTTTGTTTGGAGGCAATGAGATAGAGAGGGTCTGATCTACTATTTTAAAGTATTTTCAGATTGGAGATGTAGGTGGATCGGTGTTATTGCTTGAGGAGAAAAGTTGTTATTGAATTCTCTTGTCATTGTAAATCTCCTTGAGTTTGAAAAGAGTCCTTCCCTCTTGTCTTGAAGGGCCTCTTTGATTTGTAATCATAATAATAAAAGCTAAATCATTTTCTTGGGGGAGCTTGGGAAGTTGATCCCTTGGTATCCTACTACTCTTTATTTAAAAGGGAGGACATTCTAACTCACTAACTTAGATTAGAGCTAATAACTAACTCTTTTCTTGCTAACTTTCTTCATTACGTCTCGCATTTGCTAACCATTTCATTTTAGATCTGCTCCTTTTCTTTATACTTGATCTGGTGTGTTTGAAGTATTTATTGTTTCACTTGCAAGTATAGATCTGAGTAGTGATTTTTTAACATCTCTATTAGCAATATCATTTGCCATCTCTAAATTTTGTTTTCATCACATTCCTTTCTTATTTATTGTGTCTAAGGTAAGTTAGGATCATATTATGAAACATCATAACTAAGATAAGTTAGGATCATATTAAGAAACATCATAACTAAAGGCACTTGAGTTGTTAATAATCTAATTCTTATTTTCATTATTGTTCTTGTTCACTAAATAATTTTTATATGCTTCATTGGTCATTGGTGTAATTTAATATTGTTCTTTAAAGTGTTTATCATCATATTGTGAATTAGTATTTATGTCCTCAAAGCATTGCAATTTGACATCTTATTCTTAGATTTGCATTATAAAATTTACTTCCAAACATAAGTTTGGTTGTATATAAATTTAGGACCACCTTCTTCATATCAAGTTTGAGAAGCTTGACCCTTACTCAATGGTTAAAATAGTGACCTTGCAATTCTCTTTTGGGAAATTCCTTGTAATAACAAAGGAACTTGGGTTGATAGAACTCGTGGGTAGGTATAATCAAAGAGGCATTAACCTCCTTCCACAATAGTTCTTTCTACAACCTTGTTTAAGACTTGCTTCAACAATTGAGGAGAAGGTCTTCGCCCTTAGCATAGGCATTTAATTAAAATGAACCAAGATCTCTTGCATTTCATAGATTTACATCTTGCATTCATCTTTCATTTCCATTTGGTTTTTGTAACTAGACTTGTAAGCTAATTTATTTACTTGCAAGATTTCTTTACATTAATTGTATATCATTGTTGGGCTTATTTGTTTGAAGTACAAGTTATATTTTCTTGCAAGTTGCATTTAAATTTCATTGCTCATATTTCCAGTTGCCATAATCTATTATACTAGCATCCTTGTCTTGTAACATTGTTGTTATTGTAACTTGAAAGATTTATTCACTTACAAGTATCTTGATTTACATCGAGCAGCATTATTTTATGGCACTAGTCTATCATCTTATATATCTTATGTTTTTCGTAATCTTAATCATTGAACCTGCCTTATATACATTGATCACAAATATTTATACTTGCTCCAATTAATAATCAAGTTACATTAATAATAATAGATGTGCCCTTAGTCTCCTAGAACTTGTTTTTTTCAACAAGTTTTCCTTCCTTCATCATCATTAGGGACAACCCCCATTAGCTTATCTAGGAAAGAGCTTAAATAGAGTGAGTAGGGAATAGGTGACAGTCCCTGCTCTGAGCATTATGCCATAAAGGTTACACCTTGTGGGGTTGGAAAATTTTCACACACTTATGTGTACATCATAGGTGACAAAAAATTTTGGTGTCATTGCAACTGATAAATTTTCTTTGAATCAGTTTCTCATATAACTTTTTGATCTTAAAATATTGGGTTTTTGAGTTAGGTTCCTATTCAAGTGTCGACTCCACTTGGTACTTTTTCTGTAAGAATATCTACCAGAAGGCATCCAAATCTTTTGGTTGATCTTACTCCTTATCCTAAAAAGGTTTTAAAAGTCAAATTGAACATTCTTGCTTCTCGTAGACTTCTTGCTAATCTTGGACAAGAAGTTCTCACTGATATCCATTTTCTATTTCCTGGTCATGTTGAACAATACATGATGGACTTTTTTCCTCCTTATAACTTTGATAATATTCAAGTTTATTCACATGATCTTCTAGAAGTTGCCATTGACAAGTTTCCTTATTTCCAAGGCAACAATGCAATTAGTGCCAAAGCTCATCTCATTGCTTTTAGCTCTTGGCTACATAAATATGCTAACAGTGCTAACTATAATTAGGAGGATGTGAAGATGAGGATATTTTTCCTTTCTATGGAAGACGATTATTTGTATTGTGTTGACGGTGTTGGAAATACGTCAACCAAGGGGGTTTCCCCAATATGAAGTCCCAATTAGACCTCACATTGTTAAGACCAAACTGGAAATACGACCAATTTCCATTACTCTTAGTAATCTTCCTTTAGCTGCAATTATTAACATAAGAGATTATAAAAAAAATCTTTGAAACAAACAAGTTGACACTATGAGACGTACAATTGCAATGCATATATGGTAATTTCATAGAAGGGAAAGGGGAGAGTGAGTCTCTAGAAGAAAAGTAATAGTATTATTGTAAAAGAGACACACAAGAGCATGAAATAACCATTGATTAATGTGAAAATTGGTTCACACGATAACAACAATGATGAAAGAAGTAACAACACACATTCAACAAGATGCATACTAAAGCCAATGAAATAGTTCATTTTCTAGTATGGAACCACAAACAATGAAAGAATAGTCTCACAACCATTCACGACATATGCATGAAAGTGTGTCAACTCTGAGAGCTTCATACATTAAGTGAAAGTCCCAAGATAAACAATTACAATGTTTCCACACTAGTCCCAATAATGGAACATTAAGTCACTACTTGCTCCTCCAAAGAAAGATCTTATCTCCTAGATTCCAAACTAGAGAAGCCAATGTGGAAAGTTTCAAGTCCCAAAAGACCCTTTGCTTGAGCTATGAGGGTGTATTTATAACTAATGAGGTTACTTTCCACCTCCCATGTGAATCTTGACCTCCCTCATGACTCTTAAGCTTCTACTATGACTTTTCAAATTGTTATGTGACCTTTGAGCTTCCATATGACTTTAGTGCTTTGTAGTGACCCTTCATGTTCCATGTGGGACCCTTGGGTTTCCACAAATTTACTTTTCCTAATTTTTTAAAATAAAATAATTTCATTCCACAAATTATGTGGTAAGATACATTGACACGTGACTTTGTGATGACACTTGGACAAGCCATGACTTGGTATTGATGACATAGAAATTCAATGTCATGTGTCTAGGCCAAGCCTTTCTCGTTGATGTTATGAATTTGACTTCTTGATGATGGATCTTTGCTTGTCATTAATATTCACCCTCTAAAGGGTCTAGGTGAATGTAAGAATATTTGAAGAGATTTGACCATTCTGTCATGGTGTAGTATTTCTTCATGATGGTTCTCCAGTGCTTCTTCTTCGCAAGTGCTCTCTCATAGCCTCTTCTTGATGATCTCACTTGTATATTCATGATAAGTATTGGATGTTTTTCATCTTCATCCTCTTAGAGATTTGATGATATGGAGTCTTCCTTTTGATTTTGATATTCAATCTTCCATCATGATCTAGTGTCCCTTCATCTTCTTTCTTGATGGTATTTTTGTCTTTTCAACTTTACAAGTGCATTTTTACATGATCCCCTTGGCATGCTCCTTGAGCATCATCTTGTCATGTCAAGATACAATACCTATAGAGGGAATTAGCTCATGATAAGGTGACATCGGTCTTGAAATATCATATTCTACTTTTTTCTTCATGCCACACTAATTGAACCCAAAACAAAGTGCAGGGATGAGAATGAGGCTCAAGGATTGTGTAGTGTGTGATTCTAGGAGACAATGAGGAAAGTCTAATGATTTTTATTGCACAATGCGCATTGGATGGGGCACTAGAAGACAAAAATGCATAGTTCAGGGAGACAATGACATAGTGAGGAAGGCTTTCCCATTATGACTGCACAATGCACATTTAAGGAAATACTTGATCCAGGTGGATCTTAAAACACTCAAAATTTGTGTGTCTTAAAATTCCTTGTTAATGGATCCATTGTGTAGAGCTAGTAATTATGAATGCAAAGCAACTTAAACAGGAAAAAAAAGACTTTGTATGACAAAGTTATTGCAAGTGTTATCAAGCAAACTATCAAAGGTCAACTGGTCAAAATTTAATTGTTAACCAGGTCAATGGTAAACAAAGTCAATTACAACAGCCAATCGAAGGATGCCATGTGGCATGGTCAAAGACCCCCAATGGGCCAATGGGAAGCAGGTGAAGTGGACTAATCAATTGGTTCCACATGGCCCAATTTTGAAAGGCCATGTGGCCTTGGGATCCATGATAAAGTTTTTTTTATGAGCCAACTTGCAGAACAAGATTCAACCCCATGACCTCGTCACCACAATTCATGCCATCCAATGATAGACCATCGAATGTCCTTTTTATTTATATGGCACAATATTCTATTTAAAGTTGATATGTTATTATTTTTGACAAATAAATATGGCAGAGCCTGGCATACTTATCCATCGCCATAACAAGGTAATAAAACCACAGTTTAGTGCTCGATGGCTCAATAGTTATATAGGTGGAAAGAATTTTATTAATGCACCATTTAAATGGGATTGATTATAGGTTTGGTTTCAATGGTTATACCATGCGGCTTGCCACGACTACACATTTCATCGATGGTTGAGGGGGTTCCAGAGCTTCCAAGATAGTAGATAAGGTACGCCTACCCAAATTTAAACATAAGGACCCACACATTCATAACGATGGGCATAGTTTGAAGAACTGATGGGTGAACCCAAACAAATATTGGGTCATTCAACGACCCCACTACCAAGCATGTCCCATTTAAAATATTAAAACAAAATTGCAGCCAACATTGATTATGTGGATTGAACACCCAACCTACGGAGAAATAATAAATATGCCCAAACAAATGGTCTACATATGGTTTGTTGAACTTCATTATCATATGGTTGTCATCATTTCTTTTGCTTTATCACACTTTTCCTTATTTTTATGTTGAGTATCATATGCTTGATTTATTTTGCTAAGTTTGTTTAATTTACCGGTTCATACTTTTTTTTGTAAATAATATAAGGTATATTACTGTAAAAAGGAAGTATTTACAAAGGTTTGATTGTGTGATACAGTGTCTCCATCACAAGAGCCAACTACATTGTCTGTTCTAACTATTAACTTGACCGAGATACATTACGACTTAACAAAATTTGGCTTCTGTTTACTTTGAGAATTACATAGATCAGTACACGGAAAACCAACAAAAACCCGATTTGCAGTAGACTCCAAAAAGAGACCAAAGGACTAAGTCACTCCTGAATAGATAGTGCCAAGGGCCTTTATTCTCTACATCAGTTTTGTAGTTGCATTCTCTGTTGTGGCCTTGCACCAGTCATTCCAGATTTGTAGTAACTAGGTCATCATCCACACTAATCGGTTGTTCCTGAATGCTCCCCTCCTGTGGCGCTAAGGCAAACAAGTGGTTGGAGGAGGCACCTGCCATTTTTTTCTTTCTACTTGGAGAAAAGTCAATGGATGAATGGACCTTGGCCATGGATTTATTCTTTAATATTTTATATTACGGAGACTCTCAGGTTATGAAGTGACAATGATGAACCGCTTCAACGAAAACCACAAATTTCTCAGTAAGGCTATTGATTTTATTTTCAACCACCTTAGAGCGTTCAGCCTGCTCCTGTAGAGCCAGGCCCATTATGGTCTTCATCTCCCACCAGATATCAATGGATCATGCATAGAGATTTTCTCTAGTTCTACTGAGAGTGGATTTGGGTATCCAAGCAAAGTCGACATCCATTTCCTCCAAGGGAATGCCTCTATGAAAAGCTCTAGCTTAAGCCTCAAGGCTAGCAATTCTCTCTTGGGTTTCAGGTTTCACCGCCACAACATAATTTAGATTTGCGTGCCTGGTGGAGGACTCAGCATGGGTAATGGGAGGAGAACCTAAGGAATTCCATCAAGAAATCACTTTGGCTCACTTGTGCCCTTAACTGGGAATTGGGTTGGAGCTGCGCTTAGGGGCCATGGGAGACGGGGGGGGGACAACAGATTGAGAGTAGGGGAAAGATGTAAATACCAGAGAATAGGAACATAGGAATTATGGGAAGAAGAGTGCGACGAATGATATTCATAGGGGCGAGTGGACCTTGGGGGGCAAGGAGCTCAGGGAAGGGGAGTGAAGATGGAGCGTGGGAGGTACAAGAGTTAGGTGGTGGAGAGGGTACCTCACCGAGATGATTGGATAGAAGGGTGGTGTCCCCACGAGAGAGAGGGGCCATGGGTGGGTTATCAAGCACGGTTGTCAAATAAAGGACGACCCCAGGCATATAAACATCAAAATAACAATCCTCCCAATTCCTTGAGCCATCATTGATGTGACATGAGATTCTCAAACAGTTATTGATCATTTCTCTGGTTGTCCTTGGTATTGATAGCTTCCAAGTGTCGACGTAGATCTCCTTCTTCCAGATCTTGCCATGACCTGCATCTCAGCTGTAGGCTCCTTGTTGTCCCCTCATTAGCAAACCTATCCACCAACTTGTTCCCTTCTCTTTTGACTGCATGGAAATGTAACCCTTCCATGATTTCAATGTTGTTTTTAATTCTCTGCAGGGTTTTAGTTAGGCGCCAATTATTCGAAACCTTGGCCACTTCCATCCCCTACTAGAGTTTCCTGCTGACCTATGTTGATAGATTTGAATCACCTCCAATGATCAAAGGGTTTAGATTGTGTCTTTTTGTGATGATGATTATGTGTTCCAATGCATGTAATTATGTTGCTTTATTGGTTGATGAACCAATATTGCCCTCATATATCCATAGTATTTCCCTTTGAGAGTTCCTAAAGACACCTCTAAATCCTACCAAACCTAGGTTACCTTTGGTCGCACCATTGTAATTGAGCTTAATAGTTCCCTGCTCCATGGGAAACCATTTATCATTCTATCCTTTATTTCTAGAAATAAGGGGAGCCTCAATAGCGCGATCTATATGGAGATCCAACATGGTAATTATTCTCAATTCTGCACTATTGGGAGGGTCATTGGCATCCTGAAGAATTGAGGAGGCCACCGACTCCCAAATAGAATTCTTGACCTTTGAAAGGGTGATTTTCTCTATGATGAAGTTCTCTGGAAGATTCTAATGTTGCATTCCTTCCAAATTTCCCAACAAACAATGCCCGAGACGAGATTCCATGCCCTGTTAACAGGAGGATGAATGCCAGTTAGAGATGGTGTTGAGGATGGAAGAGGGATCCTGATCCAATCCTTTAAAAACAAAATTAACCCAGTCCCATAATTTAGTCGCATAGGGACATTCATTCAGTAAATGATTTGAAGTTTCTTCTTTTTGCTGACATAGATGGTATTTGGAGGGTCCAACAAAACCCTTTTTTTTGAAGGTTTTCCTAGGTTAGAATTTTCCTGTGCAAAACAAGCCAAAGGAAGATGGAGATTTTTGGCCAATTTCTTTTGTCCCACATTGATTTCCATTTGCATTCTGGTTGGATTTGATCACATTGAGCTATGTATCTATATGCTTACTTTATATTGAAGTGCCCTGCTAGGTTTTTCCCCAACAGATCTTGTCCTTGGAGGTGTCGTGGGGGATTTGTCTCTTTTGGAGTTCATTTGATAGATCATACCAAACTTGAGGGTTTATAGGGGAACCCACTCTTTTGATCAATCCATTCTCTCCACCTATCCCCTTTTGCGCTAGGTTTCCATCTCCTACCCCTATTTTCCATCTTAGACTTGATTAGTTGATATTGATTCTTGTCGATTTTTGTCCTTTGCTACCAGGAATCTTCCCAAAAGAGTGCCTTGCCCCCATTCCCAACCTTCCAGAAGCTATGTTTTTGGATGACAAGCCAATTCTCCCATGCTTGATTCTAGATAATTGAACCTTTGATGCTTCCATTGAGCATTATTATTTGCTCCTGCGAGTGGGTGGGAGAATATTTTACCTTCCATAGGATTCCCCAGGGGGAATTTGGATTTGATATTCATCTCCACAAAGTTTTTTCTCCCAAGGCCTTTCCTAGGAGCTTAGTGTCCCTGAGTCCAAGGCCACCATATTTTTTGGGCCTACACATTTTTTCCCATGCTACTAGAGCCCATTTCTATTTTTTCTCTGCTCCTCTCCATAAGAAGTTCCTTTGCAGATTCCTTATTGCATTGGATATCTCTTTTGGGGTAGCCAAAGCCGAATATAAGTAGTGTGGAATCACCTGTAATACTGATTTTACAAGAACTAGACGACCTTCGAGATTTAGTGATCAGAATGTCCAGTTTTTTGGCCTCTTTTCTAATTTATTTATCAATGCTTCCTAAATGGAATGATCCATTGGCCTGCCTTTGAGGGGAGCCCCTAGATATTGGGAGGGGAGAGTACATATGGGAAAATCAAGGGTTCTTGCAATATTTCTTTGAATGGGAAAAGGAGTGTTGAAGACGAATAGTTTAGATTTTTCTTGATTGATGGAGGTGCCAGAGGCCACAGAGAAGTCAGACATAATGGTCTTAAAGGAAGAAACTTCTTTTGCAGTAGGGAGACCAATGAGTAGGATGTCATCCAAAAATTGTTGGTGTATGAAAGGAGGAGTAGAAGCATAAGGCTTGAGACCAGATATATCATTGGAATATAAAGCAGCAATAATGGAGTGACTGAGCCTTTTAGCCATTATGATAAAGAGAAAGGGAGAAATCGGGCCCCCCTGCCTGATGCCTCTTGAGGGGTGGAAAGGCTGAGAGAGGGAGCCATTTGGGAGGATGAAAAGGAACAATCCAGACACCATTTCCATTATCAATTTGATACTCTCTTTGTGGAACCCATAAGCAGCTAGAACTTCTCTCATGTAGGCCTAACTTATTTTGTCGAAGGCCTTGGGAATATATAATTGGATCATCATACCAGGTTTATTTTGCATATTGAGAGAGTAGATTAGTTCACATGAGAGGATGATACTATACATTATTTGCCTACCTTCCATGTCACCTTATTGATGATGAGAAATGAGAAGAGACAATATAGTTTTCAAACAATTGGCCAAGACTTTGGAGACGATTTTGTAAATGACATTGTAGAGGCCTATGGGACGAAACTTGTTCAGGGAGTCTATTGAATCGCCCTTGGGAATAAGAGTGAGAAATGTGGCGTTGAGGGATTTTAGGAAAAACTTTTGGATTATGGATTCTTCTATTAGGGCATGGACATCATGTTTTAAGATTGGGCAACAAACTTTGTAGAAATCGATGGTAAACCCATGTAGTCTAGGAGATTTCCTGTTAGGCATACTCATGAATACTTCCTCCAGTTCCAGAAGTGAAATCTTTCTCAGAAGCATTTTGTTATGATTCTTGATTAGGATCTTGGTAATGTGATTGGTAAATTGTTTTATGTCCTTTGCCTAATCATTCCTTGGCTCCTTAAGGAGAGAGCTAAAGTACTGAGTTAGTTGTTCTTCCATTTCCTCCTGTGAATGAATGAGGTGTCCCTCTTAGTTTGTTAGAGCCAAAATTTTGTTATTCCTTATATGATGTATCATCTATTTTTGGAAAAAGGTAGTGTCCTTTCCCCACATTTTAGCCAGTTTATTCTTCATTTTTGGTGCCATAACTTCTCCTCCTGAGTGGTTCTTTCCTCCTAGTTTTGTTGTCATTTTTTCTCTTCTTATTTGTTGTGATCTGTGATACCTTCTTCAATGATATGTTGCTGGAGGACCACCATTTTGAGCTCCAATTTTTTATTTTTATTTTTATTTATTTTATTTTATTTTATTTTATTTTATTTTTTTCGTGATGATATTGTCGAATGTTTCTCTATTCCATTTTTTTATTTCCTCTTTGATATGTTTTAGTTTCTATTGAAAGGTGTAAATCTTATTTCCAGATCTGGTTGTTGAGTTATTCCACCATTGCCTCATTTTTCCTAGGAAATCTGAGTGATCTGACCAAAAGGCCTCGAATCTAAAAGGTTTTTTTTGGGACCAGTAGAGATATGAAACTTAAGTAATATTAGCCAATGATCGAAGCTAGATTACGAAATCATACAAGCTTTTATTTCCTAGGAGGTAAGGTAGGTTTCCTCTGAGAGGAGGAAATAATCTAACCTGGAAGTTATTTGTCATTCACCTCCTCTTCTATTATTCCAAGTGAAAGTACCATTGTTATAGGGATTTCGATGAGATTGAGGCCTTCAGTAGTGGATAGAAAGGCTTCTGATTCCTTGTCCAGTTTCCGGATTCTTCCCCCTTTTTCCCTCAGATTCGTTATCATATTGAAGTCCCCAACAATGATTTTGTAAGGCATGTGAATGGAATCCATCAAATTATAGATACATTGAATTATCTTGATTCGATCAATCACCTTATGGGGGGGCATAGATATCAGTAATGAAGATGCTATCATTAGAGCCTATAATTCTCAAGACCGATGTTATGGAGTGATGGGTTGCCATAGAGGAGATGGAGTCAAACTTCGAGCTTTTCCATAAGGTCATGATTCCTCCCGTAGATCTTATGGTTGAGTTGGCTAAGTAGCTATATTGCTTGAAGCAGATTTTTTGAAGGAGAGGAGAGTGAACAGACTCAAGTTTAGTTTCTTGAATAAGGAGGATGTTAGGTTTATAAGGCAGGATTTTGTTTTTCATTTTTTTTTTCTTTCCAAGACCATTTAGTCCTCTTATATTCCAATAAATGAAATTCATAGCTAAGGAGAGGGGGTTAGGGCTAGGGCTTTTACCTTTCCTTCATTGATGATCCTGGCACCTAGTTCATGGAGGAGCTGGATAGTGGTCTTTCTTCCTCCTTTTCGGCTTGGTCCTTTTGGGTTTTACCCTCCTGCTAGAATGTTTGTCATGATGCCTTTAGATGTGTTGCTATCCAGTGAGGGGTGGACTGCACTATGCTTTAGTTCCTCTTGGAAGAGGTAAGATCCTTCTATTTTTTGAAGTTGATGTTCTGGGATTGCTTCTATTCAATTTATCTTCCATTTTTCTACTATGGATTCCAGGTTTGCCCCTTCCAATGCTTCTTCTATAGTACTCTCCTTTGGGGTTTCATAGGCCATTATTTGTTCCATTTCGGTATCCTCTTGTGAGTGCTCATTTTCCCTATCGCTATGATATACTTCTCTGCCCTCTTGTAACCTCTTTGCTTTGATCTTCTCATATTCTCCTGCTTCATCGCCTATCAAGTAGTTCAGAGCTGAATGTTCTTTTAGATTGACTAAGGCATCGAATTGGTTCTGATTTACCGTCATTTTTTGTTCCTTCATAGGATTATTTTTCCTTCTATTCTTGTTCCTAGTATTGACTCTAGTGAATACCTCGTTGTCCCTTTTATTGCTTGCATGTTTAGCATTTGGAGGGGTTTTGTTTAGAGGATAGTCCCTAAAGAGATGATCGTGTTCATGAGACTTCTTGCACCTGAAGGGGATGTGTTTGTAATCTATATTTTGTAGCCAAACTTCATCCCTAAAGATTATTTTTATTGCTTATGGGAGGGCTACAAAGACATCTATATGCACACATATTCTGGAATAGGATACATAGTGTCTACTTCTAGCGCCTTTATACATTTTTATGTACTCCCCTAGTTGGTCTCCTATGCCATTTAGGACCGAGGGAGCCTAGTAATCTGTTGGCAAGGAATAGAGACGCACCCAAAACGAGATTCTAGTGAAGTTATCCTTATCCGGAGTGAAGTTTTCCTTCCAAAATCTCATGTATAGGCTTGCTGATTTGAAGAAGTATGGACCTCCTTCAAAAATATTGTCTCTATCTTCAAAGAGGTCAAAGATTACTATGAAGAATCCTTTAGATCCCAAATTGAATCTGATTTCCCCCCGAGGTTTCTATTTGTTTTGTATCCACCATTTCAGGGATTTCTCTATCAGCCAAATGCCCATGAATTTGCAGATGGTTGCATGTTCTTGCATGTATTCTCTATAAACCGTCCTGAATTTCCAACTCCATATTTTTCTTGGCTATAGGGTTGCAATTACTATTTCTTTTCTTTGTTCTTCTTGCTACACCTGACCCTTTACTGTAGTTTCCTCCATTGATGATGGGATGGCAAAGGTGGTGCTCTTTGCTAAGTGAATCTCAGTATTTTTCCCTTTATCCTACCTCATTTCTCTATTTTCGGGTTTCTCTCCAGAGGAGCGAAAGGCTGTGCTAGAGGCCATCTTAGTGAAGAAGGAATATTGGCCCGGTGGGCATCCTATTATAGTATCCTTAAAGGAGAGAGCACCATGGCTCGAGTCCAACTCCATCATGGGAGAGGGAGGTGAGGGGCGCAGTTAGATGGGCCTAGGCATGCTTGTGGTAGCTGCCGCAAGTGTCATGGGGCCTAGTTAAGTTTCCCCAATCAAGGGTTCAAACTTTGAGCATTCCTTCAAGCTCCAGATCCCATTTACCTCTTCATAGATGAACACCTATGAACTAAGACATTTTTAAAGACCAAATTTTTTTAAATCTTGCAAAGTGTCAGTGATGATTAATTTTTAGATTAAGTGGTATTAGAGCGTGTTTGACCAGCTTACAAGCATGGGCGATTGTTTGAAGCATGAAAGGCTCTAAGAATTGGAATAATTTAACTTATCTCTCAAAGAGGAGAATAGGGAACTTAAAAGACTCCTTGAAGTTGCAAAGGATGAGAAGAGAAAGTTACGTCTCATGTTGGAGAATGTTATTGAGGAGCAAACTAGTGAACATTCTGCTATCGAAGTAGCAAAAAGTCCCTCTAAGGCTAGACAAGTTTGTGGTCATGTTGAGCATAAAGGATATGGTCCTTGTCAAGAGTATATTTATGTTTACACCTTTTTCCAGTTAGAGAATCCTTCCCATGTACCGAACCAAAAAAGTGGTTTCCTTGAACCTTCATCTACAAAAAAGAAGAAGGAGGAGATGGAAAAAGTTCAGGAAGATGACCAAGGGTCACAAGCATAAAAGGAGGTAAAAAATACTTCATGTTCAAGTTCAATTCATTCTCGTTAAAATGATAATTCTTTGTTTACATCATTTAAGAAACATTCCAAAGGAATTCATATGAAATTGTTGACTAGGATGAGATACAATGACAAGGGTCTTGAAATTAATGGTCATGGTCTCATTAACCATATCGAGGTAAGAACACAACCTCAAAATGAAGGATTTGGATATGTCCAGGTTGAAGTTGGAAAATGCTCCAAAACTACAAAAGCAAGGAATTCTTCAAGTGTAGAATTCGTGCAGGAAAAAACTCTTACAAATTGATAGAGAGTCACATCATAAAGGTAACGATGATTGCAAGACATCTCTAAAGAGAGGAGTGTTTCAATGAAAGAACTAAGTCGATTTATCCTTATCAATAAAGTTCTCCTTGCCAGACTCATAGTCAAAAAGAAAACAACGAAAGGTATAAGAATCATGATAATACAAAAGTTTTTATTATTATAAAAAACATGATCAATTGAATCAAAATTTATGGAATATGTTTCCTTGTACCTTTTGTGATGCACCTAACCACCATGTAGCCAAGTTACAAAAAAAGGAAAGCATTGGCTAAGAAAGTGAACATGTCATTTAGAGGTGAAACAGGGAAGGAAGATCCTCTTCCAAGTTTGAAGGTTTTCTTTCCAAGAAACAAGTGCAAGAAATTTTGCACCCATTGCAATATAAGTGGAAACTATATTGAAAAATGTTGGAAACTTCATTCGCAACTTCATCCCAAGAAGGAGAAAAAGGTTATACACTCACCTGTGAAGGAAGTGGTAGATGAAAGAGTGAAACACATGGTAGCACTCCCTGAAGCATCTCATGACGAGAGTCTCCTGCAAAAAGAGAACTCACTAGTTTGGTTGGGTAAGAACTGGGTAGACTATTTTTTTGGTTGAATTTTGAATTTTATTTGTAAATCACATGGTGCATATCCCTATAGTTGGGAAATTTGTAAAAGTGATATCATGTTTAAATCACTTATATGCAACGTAAAGTTTATTTTGTCTTGTTGTTGAGTTAGTGGGTATGGGAATTTGATAGATGAGTTTATTCTATGTTTGTGCAACTTTTGAAGTCCAAAAGTTACTTTTCTAGGAAGGCATGATCTAGGTGGATCTTAAAACACTTAAAATTTGATTGTCTCAAAATTCCTTGTAAATGGCTCCATTGCGTAGAGCTCGTGATTTTGAATCCAATGCAACCTGAATGAGCAAAAAATGACTTTTTATAACAAATTTATTGCAGGTCAAAGTGCACGCATTGTCATGCAAACAATTAAACTGGGTCAACTGGTCAAATATCAATAGGTAACTAGGTCAACAGTCAATGGTAAACCAGGTCAACAACAAGAACCACTAAAGGGTGCCACATGGCATGGTGAGGGATCCCTAAATGGGCTAATGGGAAGCAGTTGAAGTGGGATTAATTAATTGGTGCCATGTGGCCTAGTGAAAGGGTGCCACGTGGCCTAATCCAAAATGACCATGTGTCCTTGGGATCAGTGATAAAATTTTGTTATGAATTAACCAACGGTACAAGGTTCGACCCCACAATCTCATCGCATAGGGCGTGATATTCTATTTAAAGTTGATTTTTTATGATTTTTGACAAAAAATATGGCGGAGCCCGCCATATATGGCGTCTATGCCATACTTATATATCGCCATAATAAGGTAACAACACCACAATTTAGTGCTTAGTAGTTCAACAATTATACAGGTGGTAGTGTTGCAACTTATTTTTACCCTAGTTATTTTTGTTTTTGTTAAAAAAAGAAAAATGAAAAAAAAATGAGAAAAGAAATAAAGAAAAAAGTCAAAAGAAAAGAATTCAAAAAAGGGACCTATATATATATATATATATATATATATATATATATATATATATATATATATATAATATATATATATAATATATATATATAAATAAAAAAAAAATCTCAAAAGTCGCGAGCAAATCAAAATGCCACATTATTTTTTTATATGTTTATTATTTTAATCCTTTGTATATTTTGTCAAATGATTATTTTTATTATAAAATAAAAGTTTGATCTGACATTTTGTCGCATTGTAATAAACTTTAAATGGAAATCAATGGAGGATATCATCCCCACCCACATCAACCGTGGGGAATAATTTCAATACCCCCCCACACTATCAAAGTTTAACGGGGGGGTCTGAAAAGTAGATTTTAGTTTATCGCCCACTCATATGTGGTGCTTCCATAGTAAGTTTGGGACCCCACTCCCCTAAACCACTAACTTCCCACCCGCCCTTAGAAAACCACTTCTCATTCGCACTTCTCTTCCACGCCCGCTCACATCTTGCAACCTGCCCCTCCCCTATTCACCCCCCACCAAATAATAATTATACCATTTATTTCCTCCCACCAAACATCCATATAACCATTTAATCATTAATTTTTCATGCCAAAATCTAATTCATTAATTCAATGCACCTAAAAATGGTTATAACCTCTTTAATATTTTGAATTCCTTCTTTTAAAAACTACATATCACTCTACATATTCCCTTTCGCCATTTGAGCTCCCAACATTCCCAATGCGACTCTGAATTCCACCAATTGCGCAGCCACTGTTCCTATGACAGTGATTGAAATTTGTTTGGTAATTTGACACTCTAGTTTGTAATTCTTATTTAGGATTTGTTCATCTAAGGAAAACCGAAATTAGTTGTAGAATTCCCTACACTGCTTTCTATAATTAACCTAGATTAGCTTCCCCTGGTAGATACACAGTATAAAATCTCCAAAACCTAGTGTGAACTCGATCTTTATGAACTTCACAACTAGGAAAACTAGAAATTTTTCAATGTGAGTGATGAATTGAGAATTTGGGAGTCTTTCCTTCCCCAATTCATCTTTCCCCAGACCCATATATTTCCTGAATTTGTTACCTGGTGTAATCTCATATATCTTCCTAGTCAAAGGGTTCTAATTTCTTGAAATAATGAAGTTTTATTTGCCATTACTCCCGAGTCCATATGCCAGGCACTCCAAATACATCCTTCAACTCCTTTGATCCCTTTTTTTATTTCTTTCCTCATGGAGATTTACCAAAAACTCACATTTCCTCAGTGAGCCTGAATCTTTGAGTCATTCCTACCTAATAATTCTGAGTTTCCTAGGACCAATCCGCCCTATTCCACTTTAATTTTCCTAGAAATTTCTAGGCAAGTCATCTCTATGGTTGCATGTATGTTAGTTTACCCTACCAATCAGTGGGTAGATGAAGTAATATTGGGATTTTCATCTGTGTTCTCTGTGGGTAATAAGCCTTCATTGATTTTCAACTATAGTTAGTTTTTAGTAGACAATATTCATGATTAGTTTTTAAAATTTTCAACTGCAGGTGCTTTTAAACATCAGTCTATTCTTGTGTATTTACTTTTATTTCATCAAGAAGATACATTTAAGTTTCCATTGAAAAATTTAGATACACAAGGGAAGCCTCAATCAGTCATTCATTATACTTCCTTGGTAAGGAAGAACACAAAAGAATATTCCTTCAGTGATTATGTAAATTAGTTTTTACATGTCTTTATGTCTTCTTAGAAATGATATTATAAGAAGGATTTCATTTGAAATCAGAAGAATTCTACCCCTTACTGAGAAAGCCAAAATTGGAGAATGGTACTTCTACTAGAATTATACAGAAATCAAAATATATGGATGTGAACTTCCTCCCTACAAGTTGCCAATATTTGTGCCAATCAGGACCTTTGCCTTGGAATACATCAGGAAAATGACAAACATGGATGATTTTCATTTTATATCGAGAAAATAGAAATCCAAATTCAAGTTAAATGCATAGATTGGCTCTTTCATTGTCAATACTAGAGCAACAATGAAGAAGCCAGATAATTTATTGAAGCAAACGAAATTCAAGTTGATCTTTACCTAGTCCTATGATCCCTTGGGGATTATTTCGAAGTTGAGAGTTGAGCAGTAAACAACTCCATATGTGCATATAGTCAGACCAGAGATAGAATAATATGCAAATCAAGAAGAGTGGGAAAGAGAATACATTACAGGAAGCTGAAGAATAAATTGTTAGTTAGGCATCTTCACAGACTACAGTTCCTCAAGAAAAGGAAACTGAAAGACTAAGAGAAATTATATCTCTTATAGGCTCAGAAGTTCAAGCCACAAGTTCCACAGTTTTCAAAAGGAGAAAGAAGATAAATACTAATCAGAAGTCTTTAGAGGACAAGAATCCATAGGAGAAAGCCACAGTGGTACTTTCAGGTTTTCCCACCACTTCTTTTCCACAGATTGAGGAAATTACAGATTCTCCTATATCCTCGGGTTCTCATGATATAGCCCAACAAAATATTTTTTCTAGATATAAAGAAATTAAAAGGAAAAATGAAACATTAAAGGCCATTACCTCTTTAGAATTTTGGAAGCAGACTTCCACTACACAACACAAACTTATGTCTGCAGTTGATACTAAGAAGGGACAGTTCCAATTAGCTTTCTTAGAACCTAAATTTCGAGTCTTAAGAGTTTAGAAGATTACAAAACATCCATTTTTTCCTTTGACACCAGGAAAATTCATGCCATTGATCAAATTGACCCGATAAGTAGGCTGAAATGATATATTCCACATTAACAAGTTCAACTATGGAAACCTCCAAACTGCAATCTTCCCTTAACAACATTCATACACAGTTAAAGATGGAGAGAATGTCATCCCTACCTAAAGATACCATAATTAAAGCTCTTGAGGATCTAGGGATCAAACTAGGGTATGATCCTAGTAATATCAAAATGGTAGAAGAAATGATAAAAAATAATAATGTTAACATTCAACCATTGAGGAATCAGCCTAAACTTCCTACTACTGAAGATCCACAAGCTAAGGAAGTTTGTCAGCAAGAAAGGGAGAAAGAAAAATGTTCAAATTGATAGTTGAATAGAATGTTCAAATTCAGAAAATGGAAGCTGACATGGAATCACTCCTAAAATAAAAAGAGCAACAACTCAGTATTTCAACTGCCATTCTTATAGCTACTACTTCTACAACAGGTACTTCAACAGCAGGGACATATACGACAACAACCATTATAATAGAAGCATAGTCTACTGACTTAGAAGAACAACTATCAAAATCCAAGAATAGAAGATCCAAGAATAGAAGATTAAATCTGATAATGCATATTTGGTTGAGATTCAAAAGAATTACAAATTAACTCAGCAATTGGAAGCTTATGAAAATGAATCTTTAATTACAAAAACTATTGCTCAAGCCAAAGAAAATATTTGGATAGACATTAATGTATCAGTGACTAAGTCATGGCCTTCAATTGAAATTATATTTTAGAAGGAAGTTTTATCGGTAGAGGTCACAAGAAGTAGTAGAAAAAGTAAAGAATAACCTGGACCACACCTAGAGATGCTACAAGGATAATCAAAATCATAAACTACAAGATAAAAGATAAGCCTGAAGGATTCAGCATTGAAGACAAAACTGAATTTGTCTTGGAGGTCAGAAAGTTTTTAACCAAGAGAAATTTGATGCTACATCTCGATAATAAGTGCTAGATGTTGGAGGTTTAGATTAAGAAATTTCACAGGAAATTCAATGTTTTACATCAGAAAGGACTTACAACTTTGCATGATAGAAGTGGAAAATTGGTCCCACTTAAAGAGTATCAACAAAGGTTACATGAAATAGCAGTGGACAAGACCAAATTCTCCAAAATTAGAGGAATTATTACTGGGAAAGGCTTCATTGAAGGTTTAATTTATGGTTTTTTAATTCATCATGAAATTAGGCATTATTTCTAACTAGGATCACTTTCAAAAAATATTCTGAATTCAATGAGTCATATAGAAAATTGTTAAAAATTTCTATCCCTGATGAAAACAGATGGGATAAACTGTGTGAGCTCATCGAATAGGAAAATAATGAAAAATTTTAGGAGCAGACATCAAAATTTCAACAACAGACAATAGAATTTTAGGGACAGTAAATAGAAAAAGTAGATTTGTAGCTACAATAATCAACAACAACCCTCGAAATCATTTCATATCCATTATTTTTAGTTTCATTCTTGTAATATCCCAAATATTTTAGATGATATTATATTTTGTAATAAATATTGATTCTAGTTTAGATATTTTTGAAAGACGAACTCTATAAATATTTTGTAATTCAAAGAAGAAAGGGTTGAACCCTTGCGATGAACCAACAAACCTGCTTGTAACTTTCTAAACTATTTTTGAAGATTAATAGGATTTTGGATTCATTATGAGCATATTGTATATGCCTGTGAGTTCTTCTGGTATTCAATCATGTTTTCATTTTTATATTTTCTCTGCACATGTTTAAGGTAACACAAAATTTTGGGTAATATTAGATTGAATATCAATCTATCTAAAATATCGTGCAAATTTATCATTAATTAACTATATTAATTAACTGAAATTGTTTGTCATAGTTAATTCTTCTAAATCAATAAAGTGTAGCCTTCTTTCATCTCTTGCACATGTACTATTTGGCTATAGAAAATTTCTATACGCATCTACTATATATAAGAAATTAGATGTTAAATCTAAATTTTTAAGGAATTATATATGTTCTATACTTCTCCTTTAAAAAACATTTTTAAAGCTTAACTATGTTAAGAGTGAAGAATCAACCCTTTTGTTTTCTCAGAAATAATTAGGATTTACATCTATTTAAACGTCTAAGCATTGGTCATCCATTTAAAATTAAAAACATTACTTTAGATTCTTTGGCACAATCCCTTACCCTAGGACTGTTTACACAGGACAACAGGCGATATTTGTATTAATGTGTCATTTAAATGTCATTGGTTATAAGTTCAGTTACTGTGGTTAGACCACGCGAGTTGCCACGACTACACATTTCATCAGGGGGGTTCCACGGCTTCCAAGGTAGCAGATAAGGTATAGCCAATGACTACCATTAGTTGGAACCGGTGGGGTTTGAACCCACACCAGCCACTAACAGTCCCTTAACATGGCCTACGACCATTTAAAACATAACAAACTTCAGCCTATGGTTATTGTTGCAACGATGGTAACCACTACGAGCATGTGGTGTGTTGACTGCCATCCGCGCTTACCCAAATTTAAACATAATGGCCCACGAGTTTATAACGATGGGCACAATTTGAAAAACTAGTGGGCAAGCCCATACAAATGGTGTGTCATTCAACAACCCTCCCACAAAGTGCCTCCCATTTAAAATATTAAAACAAAATCACAACCAATGCTAGGTATGTGGATTGACCCCCCAATCCATGGGGAACTAATCAAGGTGCCCAATTAGTTGGGCTACATATGGTTTGTTGAATGCTTTAGAGAGGTGGATGTTTTTGTAGAGTGATTGTTCTAAGAAGTTTGTAAAGGGGAAGTTGCTTTGGCCATTCGTAGGCCTTTTTTAGCACTGCAAGAGCCCATATAGGGGCTTTTGGGCCCTTTGAGCAACTTGGAAGTGTCTGAATTGCAATGTAATCTAACCAATGTGTCATCAATATTTTTAGTGACCAAAAGCGTTGAATGCTAATTTCCCACTATTTCTGAGGTAGTTGTTCCCGAGGGAGGCCTCGAAGGCCTGAGTGAAACATAATCAATTCTATATTCAAATGATTTGAAATTTCACAAGGAATTCATCTGCGGTGCCATTTTTCTCATTTGAACGACACATTTTCAAGAAATGTTTAGACTGATGTTTTGAGGGAAGGCCATATTCACACTTCATTAGGAAGTACTCATGTTTATAGCCACTGGTCTCCAAATTGCATGAAAATTGTAAAGGTGATGAGTATGAGTTGATTCGTAGTAGTAGATTCAAGACAACATGTTGCCACTTTATGTGAGAGTTTCCTTTTTAAAGGATTCTTTCCTTATTGAGAGTGAATGAATCTGTGAGTGAGAGTTATTTGTAGGAGAATTTTTATTTGTAGGAGAGACATTGCCACTCGAGGAGAGTTTCATTCTTGTATTGAGAAATATTTTCATGTACTCATTATCTAGTTGTAGAGATCAATAAATCAACCACCCCACTATTGAAGCAGGGCCCAGAGACATAGTCCACCTTGGACGGACTCTGTTATCAAAAGGTTGTCATTGTTTCTTTTGTTTTCTTACACTTCTAAATATTTTTATGTTCAATATTGCATGCTTCATTTATTTTGTTAAATTCATTTAATTTACATGTTCATACTTAAACACTTACAAACTAAGCATTTTTAAGGACACAAATTTTTTAAATCTTGCAAAGTGTCAATGATGATCAATTTTTAGATGAAGACTGGGCCACAAGATTGTGTATTTGTGTAGTTCAAAGAGACAGTGAGATTGATTTCTAACAGAAACTGCGCAGCGTGTAGTGGGAGGTTGTCTAGGAGATAGGATTGCGTAATTCTGACAGACAAAAGGTAGCAATTGGGCATGGAGACTACGCAATCTGAAATCCTTAGAGGTAGTGAATCTGCAGTGCATATTTCTAGGAGGTAGGGGATGCTAACTAAGGCTTGAAACTATGGAATATGCAATTCAGGGAGGAAAAGTGAAGCAAAGGTTGGTAGGCAAGGAACTCTTTTGAATTTGACTAAATGTGGGATAAGTGAGAGAAGAGAGGATAAACAAAACCATGAAATGATGAACTAACACCCAAATAATATCAACATACACCTCATAACTCAAAATCCACTTGCATACCTTGAAGCCACAACAAAGCGACACTTATTTCTAACTTTGACAGTTGAAACGTCACTTTGCGACACTTTGAATACAAGTTATGACAAGAGTGTCGCTTATTACTAGAAAGTGTGCTAAACTATGGGAGAGTGTCTAGCGCATATTCTTATAATATATATGATCAACTAATATAAAATAATGTGCTAGGGATGCCTCTTGTGGTGTGCTAAAGTGTGACACATGCATGATTGTAAACAATCAAAAGAAACACTTGCAATAGTAAGAAAAGGTGAAAATGACACTTGTAAAAGCTAAAGAAAGTTAAAGCAACACATGTTATAACAAAGAGGAAGAAAAAGTGCCACTTATAAAAGTGAAACCAAGAAAAAATGAAAATCGCAAAAGTAAAAGCCACACTTATCAAAGAAAAAGCGTGCAGAAGTCACAATTGAGAAAACTCACCTGAATGATGGTAGAATTGCAACTAAGAATGAGAGGTTTTTTCAACTGAAGTTGCACACTAACTGTTAGCATGAATTGCACAGTGTATTGTCTAGGAGGATTGTGCAGTGCACTCTCTAAAGACCGTGTAAGCACTGTTATGAGGAACTGCACAATACAATTCGTCCAGGGATTGTGCATGAACTATTTTGGAGAATTATGTAATGCTTATTTGCAAGTGTGGGCATTTACTTTCAAGCATGCAAGAAAAGGTTGTGCTTTAGAATGCATAAAAAGGATAAGCATGTGTAAGCAAGTGGCTTTGACACAGAATCTTGGAGGAAGTCTCAAACACTAAGAAAACATCAACCAATCATGGAGCGACTAGGGACAATAAAAACATGACATATCCTAGGATCACAAGTAGGCTCCAAAATTCAAGTGTAAGAAAAATTCTGGAGGGTGTTTTTCGGAGTGACAACACTTAGCAACGCACTAGTATAATTCCAGCTTCTCTTTCAAGGTCTAATTTTGAGCACATGGTCTTGGTCCTTTAGGAAGTATTGGTTCATTATGCATATTACCTTGCCTTCCCCATTTGACCCAGTTATGGTTTCAGTCACCTCTATTCTTTTTTCTTGATCAAACACATTTACAAATAATTCCATATCACAATTTTTTTGATATAGGAGAAGGTTAATATGTAGTCACAATTTTAAGATGATCAGAGTCTTGATTTCATCTCCAGTGTTGCTTTTCTACCAACATGCATGTTCAATAGGCTGAAAGAATCACTACATGAACACAAACATTGTTTCACTACCAATGAGCCTAATCAGTATCCCAGTGAAGTTACCTGCTTCACCTCTATGTGCAAGAAGCCTTTCTCTTCTTTCACCCATTTATTTTATTTTATAAGTTCATGATCATTGGATTTTTATTAACATTTATATAACCAGGGCAGAAGAGGGATCCTGAATCATTGAGATCAAGAGAGAATTTTCCTTCAAAGACAATTGTATATACGTCTAAAATTGATATTCTCAATATTGATTTCCCCCTTTCCCTTCTCTACTTGATTGGATTGGCATGCAAAAAACCATCTAATTACAATATTGAGTTAAGGAAAGAGGATTTTAAAATAGATATGGGTGTCATGGTTCTACTCAATGATTTCCTTTCAAATGGATCATATTTTCCATTCAGACATCATTGACCTTAGATATATGTAGGCCTCCAACAAAGAAGAGGAAGAAAAATAATCCAAGAGTTGCTCGTCATCAAAATTTCCTTTTCAAAACTTTTCCACATCATCTTTTGAGCCAAACAAGAGTAGTTTTCATGCATGATCTTATTGAACAAAACACAAAAGAAAATCCATGACAAGGGAAGAGAGAAAAACACAAAAGAATAAGCAAATGCATAACTCAAAAGAAAACAAACTAAGATGGGAAGCAAAAGACAAAGAAAATGCACAAAATAGATGTAGGGAAAAATGGAAGGGGAATGAAGTGCAAAAGGAAACTAAAATGCAATTAGACCTACTACTTAATTAGTTGGCTAGAAGATCAGAGTTAAGTGTAGTGAAATTTCCAATCTAGCCACTCACACTACTACTAAGCTGCAAATAGAAAGATAAGAGAAATTAGAAAAAATATAAAAAATGTGAAAACGTAAAGATAACACCTTGGATACCTTGCACAGGAAATTGAGGGTCTTTCCTTTGTGCCATAAATAACCATCTTGCAATCATACCTTTCTTCTTAGAACAACAATGATACAAACATTGAAATATTCTTGTGAATGTACCTTCATTTGTGTTATCATACTTAGCTGCAAACATCAAGAGAGATTGAATCTTATTACTAGTGACAAATATTTATAAGTAATATTCTTCTTTCCAATCATAGATTAAATCATGAAATCCAAACAAATCCTCTTGAAAACCTTGAAATCCTTGAGAAAATAAATTTTCAATTAATGGCATGGAATCAGGGAGAGAATCTTGTAACGGAAATTGAATATGATCATGTTCAAAAGACTTATCGAGATCATGAAGGCATGACATAACCATCAACAACAACTGAAGTGCTTCAACTACTTGATAAGTATCTGAAAAATGAGATGATGAATTGTAGGCATTCATGGCCTTGATGAAATCAACAAATGTAAAACAATTATCATCAGATACACTCATGGTAAAATAATGAATCATAAGTATCTGAAAAATGAGATGATGAATTGTAGGCATTCATGGCCTTGATGAAATCAAAAAATGTAAAACAATTATCATCAGATACACTCATGGGAAAATAAGGAATCAAAAAACAAGTGTTAAGGGAAATGTTATGATCATATGGGTTGATTAAGACATTCTATTCTCCATTATCTGAACATAAAGATGGATCAATTTGAGCAGCTTGATAGATGCTTTGAATAATAGAATCATTCTCCTCACAAGTTGAATACGAAAAGTCACTACCTTGTATCTGATTAGAATAATTAAAGATGAATGCTAGTATAGAAAATATGGGAAACCAATCAAGATACAATGGGTCAACATGCATTGAATCAGATCCAACCTTTGTATGAATTGGAGAAATTAATCTATCGAGATGAGGAATTTGATTAATCAAATAGCTCAAGCATTCGTTAACACTGAAGAGGATATATTGTGTCAAAATAAAGATGATTAGCATCACAATATTCAGAAGAAAGACAAGGAGTGGATTATTTACAGGAGCATTTAACAGATATGAATCCTTCGATCGATGACAACCCTTGTTATGATAAAATATTAGATTCATAGCTTTATGCATCCATGAAAGGTATATATTCCAATCATGAATTAAATTCAAGAGGTTCACATGAAGATAAATTAATAGAATTCTCTACTCGATCAGAAACCCAATCTTAAAAATCAGAAAAATTGTCTCAGAAAAACCCAAAATTTATCAAGAATGAGTCTGCATCTAGTGAAACAATACAGATAAAATAATTTTGTGAGAAAATCCAAACCTAACATGTTTCGAGGATCTCATCAAGCTCATTAGAACCTAACACAACCATAAATGAGATTTGAAGTGGCTCGGCTCCCTAACAAGTCCTGTAACTTTGGATTGAAAGATAATTACATTTCAAGAGTTAAGTCAAGTTATGCATTGCATGTGGACAACTAATGTTAGTTATTTCAAAAAGATCACTATTATTTGAATGGTAGCCATATACACCACTGGTTTGATCAGATCTTGTAACTTAAATAAACATATTACTCAAGTCATAAGATTCCTCTAATTACCAATATAAATATGTATGAATCAAAGAAATGTCATGAACAACTTGATTTGAAGAATTGTCCTCATGAAAAATAGAAGATTGCAAGGAATGAAAATGATGCTCAATGAATTCATGGATTTCTTCTTCATCTTGTGTATCCTTGCCATCTTGTGTCCATTCAATATCATGTTGATTATATTGTAAACTTGAGGGGCAGGGCATACCTTCATCATGAGTTAATTCATTACAAGCAATAGGACATAAGGGATGGTAGGTTGAAGAATAAGTACTCACGAGAGAATATTCATGAGATATGAAAAGATTGGTCGATGTATCTATGAAATCATCACCACTTATATCAGTGGAATCATTGTTGTCAATATGGTGGTTTCCCAGAGCTTTAAATTGATTAAGAGCTTTGATTTCACTTGATTGACTGTTATCACTAGATTTTGAATCAACCTAGAATGAAGGATGTTATGAAACTAGCTCAAGAAAAAGATAGAAAAGATAGATCAACGCCTTAAAATTCAGCCTCTTTGAGGGGGCAAC
>APFE030791334.1:1242-49011 GCA_000404065.3 Pinus taeda
GTACTTGTGCATATAGCACCGTCGCTTCCAAGTTTGTACGAACAACCGGGTTGATAAAATGAGAGACAGGAAGCCTCAGGAGTTGTAGCATTATTGCTACAATACTGGAGCTCACCACTATGCTGGCCGCTCAGTTGGTAAGGTGCGTTGACTGTTTTCTCAATGAGTCGGCTGATGGATGCTTTTACTGATATTCCGCGCTGCTGGCTTTGCTTCCCTGGGTGTTTTTAATTCTGCCATAATATACCATTGCTCAACGTGATTCTTATCTGCTCTTTTTCTCCGGTTTATGGCATTTCTCACCAGAACTTTTGATTTACCAAGGGTATAAAAGACACTAGAAATATGTTTATAGAATCTACAACATGCTCTGCCACCACTGCTCTTCTGGCAACTAATGTCTTTATAGCTTTATCGAAGTCTCATCAACATCTGTGTACTTGTAGAAGTTAGGTTGGATTGCAAAAAGATGATGTACTTCGTGCTCAATATAAAATAGGTTTTTCAAGTTGTTGTAAAGAGTTTGGCCAGATGGAAGGGTTTTCTTTGCTGGAGTACTTGATGTTGATGCATTTTGTTGATCAGCAGCATGTTTATTCAACCTGAGCTGGTACTCAACTTGCCTCACCAGGTGTTGATTGCTTCCCAACAAACTAGGCAAGCCCCTTTCCTACAAAACTGCAAGCTTTTCTACAAACGAATTTACATCCACCTGCATATCTTTGCTCTTCCTCTCTAAATTCTGCATCAGGGTTCTCATGGTCAAGACACTTTTGATTGTCAAGATGGTGCCTGTCCTGTCTCTAATATCCAATGCTGCTAGTTCTTCCCTGGTTTTAGTGTTCAGAAAATGGATTAGCCTGTTGGCCTGTTCAGGCTTGTGTCCCAATAAATTTCTGGCCTTTTGAATTTCTACCTGGGCTGCTGCTATTAAGTCGATCTATTCATACATAATCTGAATAGATCTCCATATATTACAAATGGATTCACTAATGTTAGCCCACAAATGCCTTTAATTTCCCCCAAAGGCTTATCCAAAAAGAGGTCCTTTTCCAGTGCTTTCACCTTATTTTCTAATGCCTTCACCTCTCTTGTTTTTTCTGCCACAGTCATTTTAGATTTGTCATAACTTATTTCCAACTTGGCCAATTTCTCTTTAGTGTCTTTTAATTCTGATACTTGGAGTTTTAAATCCTCCGTAGCCTTTAGCAACTGTTCAGTGGTCATGGTAGTGCTATTGCCTCCTGTAGTTGTCGTCACTGATGTACCTGTAGCTGATGCCGATGTTGCTAGGACAATGGGAGGCACTGCTATTGTATCTATATGAGGAGCAGTTGTAACTGTTGGAGCTGTTTAAGGTGGTTGGGAGGTCAACTCTCCCTATTTATCTTGTAAAGCTTTCTCCAAAGCTTGCTCTGTCTCATTTAGTCTTTGATTCATTTTCATTAGCAAATCCATCACGTCTTCTTTTGCTTTTTCTTGCACAACGTCTGTGGTTTGTGGATGCATAGTAATGGGCAGCTTCAATTGCTTCTTGAGGGCAGTTATGCCATCCTCCTTTTTCTTCATTAATGCTTTTATTCCCTTGGCATCCTTGGGAACATGCCCTAGTTCAATGATAATGTCTTCCAAGGACTTTATCCTATTGTCCTTGGCGAAAGAAGATACCTTTTCCAAATCTAGCTGGGCCGATGTATTGTTCAATGAGTTTTGCAATTGGTGAGCCAACATTGCCTTACCTGCTAATGTAGAGTAGACCATCTAACCAGTTTCCTTATGCAGCTTGATTTGGTCCATAGGATGGATGTCTTTGGCAAGGACCTCTAGATTTGTTCTAATGTAGTCTGCAGCTGACTATGGCTGTTGCACTTTAGTCATGAAGTGACTTAAGATCATTTTATCTTCCTTAATATCATATGCAGACATTAGCCTTTGCTGTATGGTGGGGGTGATCTTGAGAAATTTATCATAGAGTTGCAATCTTATTGGCTCATTTTGGGCCTTGATGTCTGTGAATGTTCTTTTGATATCAGAATGTTGTTTGCTTTGCAGCCTTGTGGAGGAGACTTCCACACTATGCTGCTTTTCCAATTCCTACCTATGAGAGCTAGTAGATGTTTTCACCACTGGGATGTCTGTGGACTGGTTTCCCTCTCGCCTCTTATGCTTCCTATGGTTTCCTCAATAATTTCCTCTTCAACTAGAGGATCCACTCTCCGCCTTTTTGCCTCTGTTTGTTCTGCTGGTCCACTTACATGTGTGGTCTCTTCTCTATCCCTTTCCTTACCCTTTTCCTCATTCTGAGGAGTTTGTAATGTTGGCACCTATGGTGCTTTGGTCTGGATAGGAGGATTTTGCCCTTGTCCCTGTTCCTTTGATGTTGTTGGCTGATCTGTCATTATATGCTACTCTGAATCCAGCACCTCTTTGCCTTTGGATGTCCCTACAGCTGATGTGGTGCTTTCTTGGGCAGGTTGTTGTGAAGTTCTAGCAGATGACGTGCCCACTCCGGTCTGCTGAGGCTGCTCGAAAATTGCCTGTCCAAAAGAGTCCAGGTCAAGAGTCTTTTCTATATTTTTCATAGCTCATTCCATTTTTTCTTCCTCAGTGATTACTTCAATTAATGTGCCTTCTACCCACTCATTTTGATTGGCAAATTGCTCTATTTCAGGGATCTTACAATGGTCATAGACTAATAGCCTATTTTTTATTTTTCTCTCACAGATGAATCCATTTGGGTCATAGGGTACCCACCAAAAGCTCCTTTTTAAATTTGAGTTTTTCACCCAATATCTTGTCAGCATCTTATCCTTCCTTTTTGTTAATGACAAAAGGGCCTAGCTCAGTTCTTAATTTCAGCTGAGCCTTTTTCTTTGCACTGTGAAAGTGAGTCAAATCTGAATTGATGAATTTCCTGAAGTATTCAAGAGAAAAGAGTCTCATAGGCACATATTTTGGCAGTTTATAGGGGCACAACTCACAGCCATATATCCTGATTTCTGTGTGATTTTGGTAGAAGTACCAGTCACCTATTTTGTAGCTTTTGGAGAGCTGTAAAATTTTCTTCATGTCATCAGAGAGTTTGGGAGGAGGAGTTCTCATTAGCAGAGAGGAGACTGGATGTATAAACAAATCAATGAACTCACAATAAGTATAAGAAGAGTTGTGAACTTCATGGAAGACTGAGGTCCAAAAAATGACAGACCTCCTTTCTCCTTTGGAATCCAATTTTCTAATGGGAAATTGAAAATTTTCTGTTTGGTAGTATAAGAACAAATGATATATGTAAGAGGTATACTTGAAGACCCCTTCTCTGTCTAGATTCAGGAATTGCTCAACTAATTTATTGGCTATGAAAGTGGCAAAGTCAAATTTAACAGCAGGAGGATGTCCTGGCATAAACATGGACATCAGAGCTAAAATGGTCTCCTCAACATATTCACTTGTTTTAAATCCCAGTACATAGGATATCATATCAATAATAAACCTTCCAGTCTCGTTGAACCAGACATGGACAAAAGGAGGTGGCTCCGTGGGCTGGCAATCTGGTCTCATAAACAACTTGGCAATTCAGCCTATTTCTGCAGTGGATAGTTTAGAGCCTTCATCCACCAAGTGTCCCATGGAAAGAGGAGCCAGAGGCTGATCAGGTTTGAAGTGTAGCATTTCATTGATTGAGTCAGGAGTTATATGAAAAAGAACAGTTCCAGTTGGAGACATGACTGCTCTCTGAGTAGGTTTATAATTGGCACAACACATGTGGATAACAGCCGGGAAGACATTTACTGAGGGAAGGTAGTATCTGGGCAAATTGGATTCCTATATCCCATAGAGATCACTTTTGTTTAGGTGACTGTTCCTGATTTCACAGAATGCTTGGAGGTGGTTTTTGTCACCAGTTAAGTCCTGTATTTGAAAATCCCTATCAGCTAAGGGCAACCATTCTAGCTCCTTGTGAGGTGCATTAAGGGGATCAATGTTCAGGGCTACTGGAGCTTCCATTGCTCAATTTCTTATGATTTTTCAACTTGGAGCTTGGGTTTTTGCAACACAATAGGTAAAATGACAATTGCGGGGGTCTTTTCTGGGAATTGCATGCCGAAACCAACTTGCATTTAGCTCAGTGGGCGAGATTTGCAGAGGGAGACGGAGTTTGTGGGTTTTCTTAGTAAACAATGAGCAAAATAGTGGTTCTGGTGTGTATGTTTGAAGACAACACAGTGTATTTTAACTCGAATTTGGGTTCTTTAGGCGATTTTGTAGAGAAATTTGAAAAAACATGGGATTTGGGAACGTAATGTGGGTAAATACCTGTTTTGACGATGAACTGTGTGATTTGCAGGTTGCGGGATGAGTTGGAAGGTCGAACTGTGGACTGAATTTAGCTGGGTGGCGGACTGTGTAGTCAAATAGCTGGTTTGGACAAAAAATCGCATGCACAGGTCGCACATAAAAACAAACAAAAATGAGCGAAAATGACTCTTTCACGCCCTTTTGACAAAGATTGATTTTGGCGGGTTTTGGCGTGTTGCGATCGGGTGACGTCAGCATGATACAATGGCTTGTCGCATTGTGGGGTGACGTGGCACTGACGTAGCGCTGTTGTGGTCATGATGTCATTGGGGAGGGAGCATGGGCGGTAAGCGGTTTAGCCCCCGCACCGCCTTTGGGCCATGGTGGTATTGGAGGGGGGGCAGCAATCATACCGAGCGACTGCCACCTGTCCCGAGGTATGGCAATATTCATGTAGGCCATTGGATGGGCGGGCCCCGATCCAACGATTGGTGGCGAACAGGATATGGCGGAGGGCTTATGCCATGGGGACCCACCATATAAATCAATGTTTTATAATGTATGGACGGGTCTTACTTAATGTTTCTGGGTGGGTTTGGTTATTCGTTTAACCAAATTTTAAACAAATCCCATAGTTGTGTAAGCGGAGGGCTGTTAATGGCCCCGGTTGAGCCATTAATCCCGATAAATGTTGATATATGGCTATAACTAGCCGGGGGTCGGGATATTTATAATGTTTTTGGGTTTTTCATGTATTTTATATAATAGGGGCGGGAAAATCTTTATGTAGGAATTATAATATAAAGTTAGTATGTTAATATGAAAGGTATGTGCAAATAAAGCACTAAGTTTGAAGAGTGACTTAGGCTTTAATGAAAAGGGATTGAAGATATGAATTTTGGAAAAATTAGCATAATGGACAAGAGCATTTTTACACAAGAAATGTGTCTTTGTAATCCTAAGTAAACACAGAGTTTTACTTAGTCTTTTCATGAAATGAAGTGAACTAGGTGCACTAAGCAGATCTCAGCGTCCTTGTGGGGAGGTTAGTAAATGTTTCTTGGGGAAATATGGAGGGAAATTAGTCATGTTTCTTTTGGTGTTGTAGCCACATCTTGCCATGGCACTTATGATATCCATGAGATGAATCACCTTTAGAAGACATATTTACTCATAAACCTGCTTCCGCAACATCAAAACTACCAACCCAGCCTACTAATCCTAGCATTTTTTCTTCTTTCTTGCTTGAGTGCATTTGAACTAGCAAACCCTCATTCTATTCTTTTCTTTTAGCTGCCATCCTATCTAAGTCTGTCGTTATTTCTTCCAAGGGCTCAGATTTAACTGTTGAGACCCTTTGCTTCTCTACCTAACTACTTATTTACCAAGCTTGAAATGTTTGGACAGATTTTGTTTTCTATTTCTAAGACAAGAAATTTAAACATGAATTTAGCCAAGATTATGTTGTTTGGCTATCCATCAACTATGACATGAATCAACAGTTGTACTCCATAAGGTGTTTGCAAAAATAGAATAGTAGTGGCATTTTGAACTTGCACACGTTCCTGGTCTTTTCTTTAGGATTCATTTGCTTTCTTTTTTGACCATTTCATTCTTTTTTCCCCTTGATTTTTCCTTTAGGGCATACCCTCTTTTCATTTTTTAATTTTTTGTTTTCTTTGGAATATGGAACACCTGTGGAACCAGCCAACGGTTTGACCATATTAGGCCTTATCAATGTCAATCATGAAGAATGACACCTATTGGTATAGGAACCTAACAGGGGGAATAGACTCTAATGCCTTCTTCATTCTCCCATTGTGTGATATTTATACATCCTTCAATCCTATCCCAGGTTGTTCTTAAGGGGGGATCTTAGGATATTCCGACACATAGGAAATAGTTAAGTATAACTTGGTCTAGTGTAGAGTTAGGTAAAGTGTGTTTCTTTACTATGTACTTTTGTAACTTACAATCTAACGGTCAGGATATGTAGTGATCCAACGATTCATTCTCTCCTCGGTATTACTGACACTTGAACCATGGCTTAACACCCAATTGGTCCATGATCTCTATTTAAGGATCATGGAGGGTCATTTCTAGGGTAACCATTCATGAGAGAATCTTATGTAAATTTTCATTCTTTTATTAATAAATTGCTTGAAGTGACTTCGTTGGCTCAGGTCGTGGAATGTTTCCCTCTTTGAGGGTTTTAACCACGTAAAAAATATTGGTGTATTGATATGTGATCTATTTGTGAGCGGTGTCTTTTGGTGTTCTATCTGAGGAACTTACCCTGTAGGTTCCTACATGGTATCAGAGCTATTTGAGGGCCACATCCGTTGGTGATCCAAATCTAAAGCCGGTAGAACTACATTCAACTGTCGTTTCCTAGATCTACTGTTACGAACTGCTTTAGGGCCAAGAGGACTACTCTATTGTGTTAGGAGCATCTGTTCTAGTGATGAACCTTTTTTGTTTGACACGAAAAGGTTTCCAGTAGCCTTAGCTATGTCATTTTTAAGATCTGGAGGTATATACAGTGTTTATTTGCAGTTTTTAGTTATTTTCTCTTTGTTTATTTCTATTTATTTAGCTCTTTGTTCTTTTTATTATCGGATCTATACCTTTCATTTCTGTGTATGCTCTTTTCCCCACGACTCTGTGCGATCTGGGAAAATCAGAAATAGAAAGGAAGGATTTTTCTCATGCGTATGCTATTTTCCACCATGCCTTAGTGTGATCTCGGAAAGTCAAAAACATTGAGGAAAATATTTAGTTTTTGGCTAAAGCTAACTTCAAGCCGTAAGGTTTTTTTTTTTGTATGTCCATGTTGGGTTTTTTTGTAGGAAGAAAAGAGGTTTCTCAAGTAAGCAAGCACACCAAAACTTCAGTGACTA
The DNA here is from genome assembly GCA_000404065.3 of Pinus taeda. Classification (NCBI taxonomy): domain Eukaryota; kingdom Viridiplantae; phylum Streptophyta; class Pinopsida; order Pinales; family Pinaceae; genus Pinus; species Pinus taeda. Next base: position 8,436 of record APFE030791334.1, read on the forward strand.
CAAAAAAAAAAAAGACAACCCCCCCTTCCTCTTTTCCAAAAATTACTAACCTTTTAATCTAGCTCACTTGGTCCAAAGCTACTTTATGAGAATAGAGATCTTGAGTTCAAGTCTTTCTATTTCTTGAGCTAATTAGATTATGTTTGGAAAGGGAGATGGATTTTTTTTAAATAGAACATTATCATTCATTTCCGCACATTCTCGCACTTTGTTGGCATCTTCAAGAACTTTACTTCAAAAAGCCATAACTTCTTCATCCGGAAGCTGTTTTTAGAGATGTTTTTTTGAGTCAACCTAATTTTTCAATATCTTTCCATTGGAACACTTAGTTTCAGTATCTATAGATTCAATTTATGTTAAAATGGAAAGTTCATGCCAAGTTATTCTTGACAACACCAACTACTTCCAATGGTGGTCCTACACTGGGGATTTACTTAGAATTAAAGGTCTTTACAAAATAGCCCTAGGCAAATAACCAAACCAAAAGATGAAGATAAGGCAGCCAAATCGGAAAATAGAAAAGGTCAAGCACATGGGTTGATCGAGATGTCTATTTCTCTAGACCTTAGATTCCATATCATAGAACCTGATACTTCTAATGAAGCAATGAAATAGATCACTAAAAATTTTGGAATTAAAAATGAAATTAGAGCCCATCAACTCAAAAATGAGTTGATTACATTGGACCCCAAAATTTTTTCTTCCATTGAAGATTTTTTGTCCAAGTTCAAGACCCTTAGACTTCTCTTGGAAGGTGTTAAGGTTAAGAAAGAAGATGGTAACCTTATCTATTCCATTCTTACTAAGTTGGGACCAACCTACTCTGTGTTTGTTTCCACCTTCCATTCTATGAGAGAAGCCTTCATTTCCTAAGGACAAGACTACAAGTCCCCTTCCATTGATGCCTATTGTGATTCTTTAATAAGAAAACAAGGAAAACTCTTACATCTTAGTCTTCTTAATCTTGGAAACTCTTCTGAGAAAGCCTTAGCCACCTAGCAGCAACCAAATTCAAAGAATCCTAAGAAGCCGTATCCTAAAAAGAACGATCCTAAACAAAATAAGGGTCTTAAGCTATTTCAGTCTCAAAATGAAAAATCATTTCAACAAAATGATAAGGCAAATAAAAACAAAGGGAAGAAGGCCGATAGACATTGCCTCTTTTGTAATCGAGATGGCCACTTAGGATCCAAATGCTTTAAGAAGATGGAAGCCTTAGAAGCAGTAATGAAGAAGCATAGCATCCATTTGGAGAATTCAACAACTTCAACTTCATCTTCAGGAATAACACTTTCTACATCTGGTTGTCAAGCATCTCGGTCTGGATATTTACTGAATGTATCTTCTTCTTCTCATTATCATGAGTGGCTCATTGATTCTAGAGCTTCGTATCACATGCCCAAAAACAAAGCCATGTTTTCTTCTTTAAATGATTGTAACACCAAAAATATATATGTTGGTGATGATAGATCTCTTAGTGTTGTAGGGAGTAGAACTATTCATATCGACAATGGTCAATTCAATGATGTATTATGTGTTCCAACCTTATCCTGCAACCTTCTATTTGTATATCAGATAACTCATTCAGGTGAAGGTAAAATTGTTGAATTTTCACCTCATGATGTTGTAATTAAGGACCTAAGAGATGTTAGACAAATTTTAGCTACTAGAATTGTTGGTGATTCTATAAGGTTGTATAAGTTTAACAACTTTAGGTCATCAAATCTTCCCTCGGTATTTGTTGCTCATAGTGATGAAGTGATCAAACTTTGGCATGAGCGTTTTGGTCACTTAAGCTATTGCTCCCTTCAGAATCTATGTAAAGAAAATATGGTGACAAGTCTTCCAATGGTATCTTGCAGAGATGGTGTTTGTTCCGGATGTGTACTCGGAAAACATCATCGAGATAGTTTTGAAAAATGTCCCTTTTGGCACGCCTGAACCCCTTTACAACTTGTGCATAGTGATTTATGTCGTCCACTTCTAGTTGTTTCATTCTCTGGCTACAAGTATTTCTTAACTTTCGTTGATGATTTCACCAAATGCACTTGGGTATACTTCTTAAAACTCAAGAGTGAAGTATTTAACATGTTCTTGGATTTTAAGGCCTTTGTTGAAAAAAAAATATCGACATCAAATTCTTAAGCTAAGATCTAATGATGGTGGAGAATATGTTAACAACAAATTCATCAACTTTTACACTGAGAATGGAAATCAAATTCAACATACTGTTCCATATACTCCACAACAAAATGGTGTAGCTGAAAGGAAGAATCGCACCTTAAGGGAAATGGCTAATTGTATGCTTCAATCTAAAGGTATTACTCTTAATTTTTGGGCAAAATCAATTAACTCTGCAAATTACATAATAAACTGCACTTGTACTAAGGTTTTAAAGAATATCACTCCAGAAGAAGCATGGAGCTCAATTAAACCAGATGTAAGTCGCTTTCATGTTTTTGGAAGTGAAGCATGGGCCCATATTCCATATGAGAAACATAAAGCTTTAGAACCTAAGAGTGAAAAATATATTTTTGTTGGATATTCTGAAGATGTCAAAGGATACATACTTATTCCACTTAAGTCAAAAAATTTTATCATTAGAAGAGATGTAAAGTTTGATGAAAATATATTGGCCTACGAGCCTAGTTTGGCGGATGTGTCACCTCTCTCTATCCCTTCTACTTCTGAAAATATTTCTTCTTCTGATGATGACAGCAAGGATGACAATCCTCCCCCACCTTCTCAGGATCCCCCTTTAGCTCCTCAGCTTCCAAAATGTATCCATGCTACTTGGGATGTAGCAGATTCTCTTGTCATTGATCTTACAGATCAGCGACGTACACATTCTCAGTTCAATAGAGCCTTTTCTTTACTAGCTCAAGCTTCAGCTAGTTATGATCACGACACCTTTGCAGAAGCTTCAGGCCAACTAGATTGGGATGAAGCTATGAATGAAGAATATCATTCATTATTGGCAAATGATACATGTGATCTTGTTCCCCTTCCAAAGGGATGAAAACTTGTTAGATGCAACTAGGTTTATAGAACCAAGTAAGGACCAGATGGAAAATTTGATAAACATGAATTTTGTCTTGTTGCTAAGGGTTTTTCACAAGTTGAAGGCATTGACTGTACTGAAACCTTCTCCCTTGTTGCCAAAATGAACTCTATCCACCTTGTTCTTTCCCTTGTTGCCTCTTTCAAATGGGAAGTCCATCAGATGGATGTTAAATCTACCTTCTTGCATGGGCACTTGAATGAATAAATCTATATGGAACAACCTACTAGCTTTATAGAAATAGACTCTAGCCTTATATGTCGGCTGAAGAAATCCCCTTGTGGTCTTAAGAAAGCCCTTTGGACTTGGTATGGAAAAATGGATAGCTTTCTTTCAGAAACTAGATTTTCTAGCTGCCATTCTGACAAGACTATCTACACCAAGAAAGTGGGCAAGTCTCTTATCATTCTTGTTATTTATGTTGATGATCTTTTCCTTACTAGTAGTGATCCCAACCTTATAAACCACGTGAAGTCTAGCATTAAAAAGAAGTTTGAAATGACAAACTTAGGACACTTGCATTATTTTCTTGGTCTTCAAGTCTTGCAATCCAAGCAAGGTATTTCCCTTTCCCAGTCCAGGTATGCATGTGATCTTCTACACCATTTTCACATGGATGACTGTAAGCCAACCCCTTCTCCCTTTCAATCTGAAGTCAAAATTTCAGTCACTTTTACTTCCCTTGAAGTTCAAGCTACCTTATACTGTCAACTTGTAGGAAAACTTTTGTATCTGACCCATACTCGTCCTGACCTTTCCTTTGATGTTTGCCTTATTGCTCGGTTTGTGCAAAACCCTGATGAAAGTCATTGGAAAGCAGCTAAAGGAATACTTTGTTATGTTCGAGGTACAGTTCAATTTAAGATTCATTACAGCGCAGAAGCATCTCCACTATTGGTTGGTTTCACTGATCCTGATTGGGCTGGTGACCCTGATGATCGGAAGTCTACTGCAAGTTGTGTTTGCTCTTGGTTCAGGATTTATTATATGGGCTTGCAAGAAACAAAGTGCCATTTCTCTTTCTTCAGCAGAAGCAGAGTATCTAGTGTTGTAGAAGCTAGTAAGGAAGCCCTATGGTTTCGTTAGATCCTGTTAGAGTTTGGCTTTCAGCAACAGCATCCGACTACACTTTTTTGTGATAATCAAAGTGCCATTCAACTATGCAAAGATCTAGTCCAACATCAGTGCAACAAACACATTGAACTGCACATACAATTCATTAAAAAGCTCATTAACGACCATGTTCTTGAAGTGCAATATTGTTCAATAGATGATCAAGTTGAAGACATCTTTAGAAAGGCTCTCATAGAGGTGAAATTTACTAAACTTCGATTTATGGTTGGAGTTAAGGAAGTTGTCACTATTGGGGGATAGGCTCTAATGCCTCCTTCATTCTCCTATTGTGTCATATTTTTACATCCTTCAATCCTATCCAAAGTTGTTCTTAAGGGGGGATGTTAGGATATTCCGACACATAGGAAATAGTTAAGTATAACTTGGTCTAGTGTAGAGTTAGGTAAAGTGTGTTTCTTTACTATACTTTTGTAGCTTACAATCTGATTGTCACGATATGTAGTGATCCGACGGTTCATTCTCTCCTCGGTATTACCAACACTTGATCTGTGGCTTAACACCCAATTTGTCCATGATCTCTATTTAAAGAACATGGAGGGTCATTTGTAGGGTAACCGTTCATGAGAGAAGCTTATGTAAATTTTCATTATTTTATTAATAAATTGTCTGAAGTGGCTGCATTGGCTCAGGCTGTGGACTATTTCCCTCTTTGAGAGTTTTAACCATGTCAACAATACTGATGTATTGATCTGTGTTCTGTTTGTGAGCGGTGTCCTTTGGTGTTCTGTCTGAGGAACTTACCCTGTAAATTCCTACAACCTCTTTTAGGAGGCAACATGTTAGACTCCTGAAACATCTTATTATATGAATTAGAAACCTCAATGAAAATAGATTTTAAACTTGATTCATATCCTTGAAAGGGTTTAGATTCCTCAACATATTCATGTTTGATCATTAACAATGCAATGTGTGGACTAGTGTTAACAATCCTCTTCATTTGTCCCGCATTTATAAGAGATGTATTCAACTTCTTGTTGTGTGCTCTAACAATGTACTCAATCCATTCTTGAATAAATCATATTTGTTCTCATCGCGATGAAAAATAACTCTCCTATCATATAGATATGGGCTTCCCAAAACAATACCACACCTATCAATTGGAATTAGATCAAGCTCTACCTCATCTACAAACTTTGCAGTGATTGAAAATTTCAATTTACATTTTTTTTTCCATACAATTTTTCATTGTCACATATCCAACCTAGAGGATAAGGTGTAGGATGAGAAATGGCTTCTAACTTCAAATTCTTAACAATGCCTTCTGAGATAAGATTTGCTTGTGGACCATTATGAAACAATGTATCTATCTTGGTATGTTTTGAAATGACTCTAATGTGGAAAAGCTATATTCTTATTTTTTCATATTGAGTTTCAATGAGATAATTTGAAGAATTGGTACTTGCAATTTCATTACCTTTCATACCCATGGCTATGATATTTTTTTTATCCCCAGAATTAGAACCTAAATCATGTTGTGTTGGTTCAAATGTCTTATCTTTCACCTTGTTTTTAAACTTTTTCGGTCTCATCTCTAGATGAAGTTTCCAGCAATGATCTTCATCATGGCCCTCTTTGGAACAGTGTTTTCATGTAATTTTTTCTTTCTCCATCTTGATGGTAGCATTATTCTTTCATTTTCCTTTGAAAACCATTTCCTTTTTCTCTAGACTCAAAGGAACTCGTACTACTTTCTTCAGAAAGATTTTTCCCTCTTGCCTCTAAATGAGTTGTGTATACACAAACTTCATCTTGTTTTGTAGGGTTAAACATGAGAATGGTATGTCTCAAGTAAGTATGCAACCTCCAATGTATTTGAGCAAATTATATTGAGAAGAGAAATATATGCCCAAAATCAAAGCCCTTTTTTCTAAATGCTTAAGTATAGCTTTCAACATTTTGCACCTTAACTTGTCTAAAGTTTTGTCAATACATAATAACTTTCTGCATGTATGCTAATGGATAAAAATTCCTTCTTATTGAAACAACAAAATAATTCCACAAGGATAAAGCCTTACCATGTTTCTTCATGTCCTCTTGAGTTTTGCTTCCCACCAAATTAGTGTTGTACCTTCCAATCTAAGAGAACCAAGATGAATCTTGGTTTCATCATCTTTGATTCTTTGTATCCTACAATACACTTCAATCTGATGAATCCAATTATCCAATCTCTCTACATTTACCTCTTCGTTGTACATAGAGAATTCAAACTTAATATCAAGCTTAAGAAAAGGAGTTTTACCATGACCCCTTGGGTAATTTGGAGGTGTTTTTGAAAGCGTAGAAGAAGTTGAAGATGAGGATGAAGATGATGATGATGATGATGATGGAGGTGAAGGTGGTGGTTTGTCACCATTCCCTCCATCCCCTTTTGGAGGCTTGTCTCATTTTCCTCCATCTCCTTTTGGAGACTTTGAGCTCTCTCCATACAGTCTAGAATTCATCTCCCCATATAGAACCTTAACCATCTCAAACATCTCAAAGAATTATTTTCTGAAAGTTGTATCATCTTCAAACATCTATACAGGACCTTCTTCATGTGCCATGACTATTGAAGCATGAGGTATGTTTATTCTACTTGAAATAATTTGAGACATTGGCTTGACAAGTTCTCCTTCTCCTTTTTTGAGTTTCAACCTTGCAAGAATCAGAAAAACACTTGCAACCAAATCAAATCTTCATAATAACGTGTTTCTCTGATACCAATGTGATCTGTTTATGTGAACTTCAAGATTTTTAACAATTTGCAAGTGAAATTTATGTGTTTTGGGTAGAGGATCAATTTACTAAACACATAATCGAGTAAATTTTAACCACAATTTATAGTCAAACATATATAAAATAAGCATATCTGGAATTCACAACACAAAACATGATAAAGGAGTTCACCCCTCCTAGGCCACATCTCCTGGCCCAACTTCCAATGCAGGTCCTCTTTCATTAAAATGCTAAAAGGTGTGTCTACATGCTTTTACAAAGCTCAAACAAGAAAATTGATGTCTCTAACGGATCCAACATTGTCAAAAACACCCATTTTGATTCTTTTTGCACCTCATTTGGCCAAAACTTGAGTAAGTTATTACTATTTCAAGTCTTTTCTCCATTACACAACTAATCATCCTCCAATTTGGCCTGAACTTGGCTTGAGTGCCCCAAAACCTGAACTGACATGAAATTTTGGCCTTACACTTCTGCCTGGCAGGCGAAATTATAAGACAGTTAGTCCACCCATTAAGCCCCCAGTTCTAAAAATCTGGGTCACGTGGTAGGCATATGACATGTTTCAGAGCCATGATTCTAGGGCCTATGTGCCTGTGACATTAAGCCCTCCACTTGGCGCATGCTCTTGGTCATATGGGGTCTTGGTGACCTGGGGATAGCCACCTTTGTGCCCTTGCTCCTGAATCTGTGTAGGGTCATGTGACCCGGGGATGGCTCTTAGGGATGCCCCCCTCCAACTATTCTGCACCCCCTGTTTTATGGCAGGTCATATGACCCTGGGGCTAGCCCCTTTACATTTTGCCTCCATTTCTTTATGTTGGCTCTCCGACGGTGTTAACTTTGGGGTTGTGGCCATGTGTCACGCTAAGGCCTAGCCCCTTGGCCCTCCCACCTGTGGTCCCATTAGCGCTAGGGTGGCTAGGGGCTAGGTCTTAGCTCGACCCCTCCACTACTAATGTTATTATTTAACTTTAAATATGACCATTCAACCATGTTTAAACAAGGAACAAGGTGGCGCTGTGGTATGAGCCTGTAGTGTTCGCTGCAAGTCACAAGTTTGATCCTTCGGAGGTTAGTTTGGACCCAAAAAAAAAATTGTACGAATGAGTGGAGGCCATGTGGTAGCCAGCGATTGGCTCACGTGGCATTCCAGAGTGAGGCCACCTAAAAAAGCTCATTAACCAATAAAAAAAATGGCATTCCACTACTAATGAGAATGAAACAAGTGATAGTCGACAACTGGTCCACCAAATACTCAGTCAAACCCAGTCAAATGCCCAGTGAGTGTATGGACTGCTAACTGGGTGTACCTGCAACCCACATTCAAAATTTTTAGTTGTTTCCCAAATTGATCAGAACATAGTATCGGGAGCATCTAATATCAGTTTTGAGTGAAACGAGTTGCATTGGATTTAGATCGCTGAGATCTATGTAGTATAGGTTTCAAGCTCTGTTACACACTTTGAATTTTGAACACTAATTTGATCCACAAAATCATTTAATCATTTATTTATTTAAATATTTTGACTTTACCCTTCCTCTTTATTGTTATTTATATATTTTACTTTATTTAATCTATATAATTGTCCCTTTCTCTTATTAGCTACTTATACAATTTAATATTATTATTCTTTAACAATTACCATTAATATTTTAACGTAACTAATTTTAAATATCTTCTTATATTAAAAGATTCACCGCTCTCATTTGTAATCATTTAATTCTAAATTTATTTTTTGAAACTATATTAAAAAAAATCAATAAATTAAAATTAATTTTATTTAAACTATAAACAAAATTGTATTATAAAATAAATTTCAATTCAATACTATAAAAATGGTAAAATATAGGTCAACTTCAAAATGACACCATTAATTTTAATTTAATTGAAAAGAGAACCATGATATTACATATTGACTCAAAAGCAAGATTCAGTGAAAAGAGAAACATGATATTACATATTGACTTAAAAGCAGGATTTAAACAATATACTATCATGTAAGCATCAGAAAAGCAATATTTAAACAATATATTATCATGTAAGCATTACAAATTTCTCGATCATGTATTTATTATTTAATTAAAAAATTTCAATCAATGATACATTTAAATTTAGATTTTTTAATTAGTATTTTAAATTTATTAATAGGAAGAATAATCTTTATAAATCTAATTTTTATTAATTATTTAATCTTTCTTATTTTATTGTTTCTTTTAAGTTTAAAATGAATTTATTTTATACTAATAAATATTATTTTATAATTATATATAATAGATATTAAATAAAATTTTTGTAATTGGTTTTAATTTTTTTATATATTTATTTATCGGAATGAAGTATATATATATATAATCAGCTATGGAGTTAAATATGAACTCTTTTTTAAAAATATAAAACACAGTACTACCTAAGTTGGACATTATATCATCGTAATGAAAAGTTTATATTTATATATATATATATATATATTATAAAAATCAGCTGGGAGTTTTAAATATGAACTATTTCAAAATATAAAACACAAGTACGTTTTATAAGTACTACATAAGCTAGGGCAACAGCACTGTAATAGTTTTAGTCGTATTTTAGACTGTTTTTTTCTGAAAATTATGAAAATTTCTATTATATTTTGATAAAATCTGGTAAGAATTTTTTTAAATTTTAATTATAGTTGTTAATTTCTAATATTTTGGATATTTTAGAGATTTCTGATAGTGTTGAATTTTCAAAATTATGATTCAAATAACTAGGATATTACCCAAATTCCAACCACTTTTAACCATCAAACAATTCCTCTACTTCCTCTAGACTACTCCATAGATTTATATTGATCCGCAGATGTCAATACACAAGGTACATCAAAATTAAGTATAATGCGGGTTTTTAGGATTTATTTATTTATGGGAAGTCAAATTTTGAACACCCAAAGAACAACAGATAAAAACAATGGTACGATGTTGTGAGCTTACAAACTTTCAGATGACCAGCTTACCTTTTAGGATGATCAGCCTGCAGAGCTTCCACACTGTTGACTATACTTCGTGCAGCGAATTCTGCAATCACCACCATCGCAAATATATGGAAAGCTAGTGGACATCCTCGAGATTCTGAGATTTCTGCTGTTCAGAAACAACCAGCTTTGTCTATTCTGTTGCAGAATTCTGGAGATAATAGAAGTTGTTTTACATCGTCAGTGGGCATCCAAATTTCTGAGATTTCTGTTGTTCTGAGCATTTGTAATCACCTATGACCAACACTTGCAACCAATATCTTCCAAAGCAATTTCCTCAGTGTGTGGCTTGTTAGGTCTGAAATACCTCACAAATAAAAACAAATAGTTAAACCTAATCACGAGATGGCCCATGTACAGTCCTTGTATAAGGCCAAATGTTCCGTCCTTTACCGACGTGCCATTTTCCAAAGCTAACACTACTGAAATTTTAACTTGATCGTAGAATCAAGTGATCCGAGTTTGAGGGCATAGCAATAAAGTCTGTTAATTTTATATTAAACTATCAATTAATTTACATAAACAATAAGTTATAATTAAAAATCATCCAGCAAGGAGACTTTTTAAATTTGGATGCTATGAACTTATGTGAATTTATATCACTCTATGAACAAACAAAAAAGAGGAAGTAGTGATGGGTGAAAATCAGAGCTACAAATGGAGAAAGAAATAGCCGCAATATTATTATTGGAGCATAATAGCAATCTCGCTTCAAGTGAAAATGTTTTCCCAAGATCACACCAAGGCTGGCTGATAAAGAAATTGGAAGGTTCTAAGAAATATATGAAATATCATGTTTTAATTTGTAAATCTATTGGGACATGGTTTTCTTAGAAGGATCTTGTCAAATGGATTTATAGCAAATGGAAACTAAAAGGCCAAATCGATTTGGCACTCTGGCCAAGGTTTTTCTTGTAATCTTTTCCAGTTTTGAAGAAAGGCCCCATTATTCAAAGATGGTCACTATTTTTTTTAATAATGCTAGCCTTTTATGAGATTTTGGGTGAAAAGCAACAATTGAGAAAAGAACAATTCTTAGTGGCTCAAGTATGGGTGAAACTTTTCTTTCTACCCAAGGAATTTTGGGAGATAGAAATTCTTCAAGGGATCTTTTGTTAAGATCTCATAGATTAATAAGAGGGGGTGATATACCTTCTATGCCAAAATATGTGTATACATGAACATATCCCAACCATTACATGAGTCCATTGAAATTTCCTACCATGATGAACTCTGATATCAACCTCTCTACTATGAGCATGTTCCTTTATGTTGTCTATGATGCCATAAGTATGGCCATTTGTATTGAAAATCACTAGTTTGGCAAGCACAACTACAAGAAGACGCCCTAAAAGGAAATCTTAAAGGGTTTCAAAAGTAGCAAATAAAAAGAGGAACCCTAGAAAGTAGTGTATCTTATCAGAGCCCAATGTTATCCTAGCTAAAAGTAAATATTTGGCGATGCCAAATCTAGATGAAAACATAATGTGGAGGTACCTTAGGCCAAATCTTCTCCAAAAATAAAGACCCCAAAAGCTTTAAGAGAAATTCTAGATCTCGATGAGACACCCGTGACGAAAGTGGTAGGTATGGATGTTGAGGCCCTGAGCAACAAAGAACAAATTTTAGCAAATCTTCTTAAGGAATGGGAAAATAGGGACTGGAGCACCATCCTAGAGCAATTGAAATTTTAGAATCATCAAATCTATCTTAGAATGAAGAGTCCAGAAATGACAGCAAAAGGGGAGGATGGATTAGCATCCACGGGTTTGGGTGTTCACACTCAAGGAGGCAAAGTTAAAGACAAAATGCACAAGGAATTTAGAAAAATGGGAATAAGAACTACAAAAGCTTTAATCCATATTGTTCGAGAACATTTAGTGAATATATGCTAGGTGGTAGTGTTATCAAAGGTGTTTTCCTCCTTGAAACACTCTACCCAATGAATATTATCTCTTGGAATATCCACAGCTTCACGGTAAGCAGAGGTGTGTTAGAGGTAGAATGAAAAAGGAAAATACTATTTTTATGTTATAAGAAACATAATTTTCAAGTGAGAAAGTTTAGGAAATTGTTGATACATGTTGGAAAGGATGTGAAGCGATGGCTCTTGATGCTAAAGGAAGTGTTGGGGGTCTTGCTATCCCTTGGAGCCCTCTTGAAGTGATATTTATGGTCCTCATATTCCTATAGGAAAATTGACATTTTTGTCGCATATCCAAACAATTCGATCCCTCCATCAATATGAACTCTAAATTTTTGGTGGAGACTTTAGCTTCAATAAATATTTGGAGGAAAGGAAGGGAGTAATCCATAGGCTCATTCCTTAGGCAAAACAATTTGTTGATCTTCTTCAACACCTTCACATGGGTAATCTCAACACCGTCAATGGGGTTTGTACCTAGAACAATCAAAGCATAGGGAGGCAACAAGTGGCTAGTAGATTGGACAATTTGCTAGCATCTAAGGGATTTCTAGGTCACAATATATTTGTTGACGATGTCATACTATCGTGCATAGGATCTAATCATTAGTTAATCCATCTAGAATTGAATTTCAAAGAAACCGCTCACAATCACCCTTTTATATTTGAGAGCTTCTAGCTACCAGACCCTAAATTTCCACCCAAAGAGAAGAGCTGGTGGGAGAAATTACAAGTTCATGGTTGGAATCACATGCACGCTTTCCAACTCAATCTCAAGGAATTCAAGTTAAAGATCAAGGATTTGAATTGAAAGGAGTTTGGTCTCATATCCACAAATGAACATGCCTTCGAAACATGCATGCAATAGTTACAATAGTATATCATTCTAAGAGATGTTCATATGATTTGATTATGGAAGAAAGATAATTGATTAAAAAACTTGATCATTGGAGGCAACAAGAGAAGATCCTCTAGGAGCAAAACTATTGGATGTAATGGCTGTAAGAATGAGGGCATAACTCTAAATTTTCCCATAAAGCAATCATTAAACGCCAAAATAATCATAGGATTTTCTCTCTTTCCTCTAGATACGAATAATGTATGGTGCAACATTAGGATTTGGAATGAGAGCTCGTACCTTATTATCATGCCTTGCTTATAAATAAATCTCCCAACAAACATGTTTCTATTCATTGATTTACTTCGCATATTCCTTTTCTCATTCACCTATATCAGAATGAGGCTTTGTTGAGAGAAATCTCAATTACAAAGGTAAAAAAGGTCGTAATGGAGATGCCCAAAAACAAATATTTAGGACCTGATTTATTTACAATAGACTTCTTCCAACCTATTGGTCACACATAAGACCTGAAGTGCATTCATTGGTTTAAGAATCCTGATTGTCCCAACAGGTATGGTTGTATTTGTAATGCTACTTCCATTATCTTAATTACTAAATATGAGAATGCATATAATCCTAGCAATTTCCGTCAAATAGCTCTTTGCAATGTTTTTTATAAAATTATATCCTTGGTTATTGTGATTCGGCTTAAACCCCTATTGAAAAACATTATTTCCCACGAGCAGTCAAGCTTTGTGATAGGCTGTAAAATTCTTGATGAAATTTTCACTTCCCACAAGATTATCCACTCCTTGAAGAGATCCAAACATGCTAGTATGTTAATAAAGTTGGACCTTTCTAAGGCTTATGATAGGTTAAACTAGGATTACCATCTCAAGATCCTTCAAGCCTTTAGTTTCTCCCTTTAGTGGATTCTTTGGATCAAGTCCTTAATTTCTACCCCTTTTTTCTCTATTCTCGTGAATGGTTCACCTATTATGACTTTCAACCCCTCTCCAGGTCTCCATCAAGGAGATTCTATCTCTCCTTTTTTATATATCTTGGTAGCCAAGTGGTTGGGTATGTATCTTAAAGTTGTAGGTTGTTGGGATATCATTAAGGGTCATCACCTATATGGGAATGATCTTCCAATTACCCATTAACAATTTGTTGATGAAATTATCCTCTTTTTTTGGCCTACTATGTGAGAGATTCCATCCTTAAAAACCATCGTCGATGACTTTATGGATGCCTCTTGTACGATTATTATTAGGGAAAAGTCCAAGGTCTACTTCTTCAATACCAATGCAATAGGTCAAAGACACCTTGCGTACGTCCTGAATTTTCATATTCGTATCCTCCTCGATTAATAATATGGAATCCCATTAGTTGAAATCTCCTTGAGAGTGCCTTGTTGACAAGACATTTCTCAAAATATTTACAACAATATTGACAGTTGGGCATTCTATTCTCTAAATTTTGTGAGTAGACTAGTTATTCTCAAATATGTACTCCAAGCTTGTCTGATGTACCAGTTATCAGCTCTAGCAGCTCCAAAAGTTATCTTCAAATCCATTACTTCCATATACTTAGGATTTATCTGGAGAGGAGCAAAGAAAGAAATGAAGAAATTGTTTCCTATTGGTTCGAAGAAGTTGTGTATCCCTATCCTAGCCAGAGGATTAGACCTAAGAGATCCAAATATTCTAAATGAATCCGTGGGAGAAAAATTATGGTGGAGATGGGTTTAGGGAGGAGAGGAGATCTAGAGATAAAACGTGGGACAAGAAATATGTTTATTTAGGCTCCTCTTAGTTGTAAAACTATGAGCAACTCTGTGCCCTCTTGGATACTTGATCTGAACTTAAACAAGAATGCAACAAATTATATATATAACCATAAATATAGACATACAACAAAAATAATACTTCATTTCATTAATATCAAATACTGAAATATTATTACAAACATAATGGAAATAAGGCTATCTCGAACGATGGTAGCTTATCTTTGAGAAAAAATGTGATGACTACATGCCTTTGAATTGTGTTACAATGCAGTTTGAAGGCTATTTATTATTACGAAATAATGGAAAACCCTAAACATCCAAAAACCTAACCCTAGGAGATGAAGCACCAAAACTATGGGCCCCGTTTGGATAAATTGGCACATAAATTTCTTGGGTCATAACATTGGCATACAATCTCTATTTGATGTGCACAATGCCTTATTAGAAATATCTATCGAAGGGCTACAACTTCCAACTGGTCAACACTAGTTAACTACCAAAAGCTGCCAAAAATAATAAATTGTGCTATAATTGAGGAAACTAAAAAACTAAAAGAGGCAGTGGTGGGGCCCTAGTGGAATAGGTGGGTGTCCACCAACATCCACCAGGATTAGTCCTCACCCCTTAGGAAGCAATGGTTCCCATTGTGTTGAGTTCCTTCATGAGATGGGGAAACTTCTGCTGAACTTGGCCCCTGGTAAGCCACTTGCCTTGGTGCAGAAGTTGGCCAACTTTGATATCCCGATATAGTTAGATCTTCTGTTGGCGAGTGTTCTTGACTTGTGTGTCCATAATTTGATCACTTGTGGCCTGTTCCATGCAGTCTGGGTTTAAGTCTGTTGGTGTGATATGTTATGTAATGTCTGATGTGTCTAGTAATGGTGGGAAATATGGTCGAAGGCGGTCCAAATTGAACACTATGTGCATGCCAAGGAATGGGGGAATGTTGAGCTCAAAATCATTGTTTCCCAATGCCTTGGTAATGGTGTAAGGACCATATCAAAGTGGTTTGAGCTTCTGATGGGATCCAATAATGTGTTCTTCCTCCAAATGCAACCAAATTTGTTCACCCACTTGAAATTTATGTGGCACTTGATGTTGATCACGTCGATGCTCGTACTTGGAATTTTCCATAATGGAGTAGTGATATATTGGACCGTTGGGTAGAGGTGCTCTAGCAGTCAGATCAAATGAATGCTTGACCTGACAGTGCAAGGATACACCTTTGGATGAGGACAAGATGTCCCTGTATTCTTCCATGACCATATCCACCTTATTCTATTGCATGAAGGAACCCTTCCCAAAGTCCATGGATTTGGCTACAATATTCCCCTTATTATGAGTGAAAATTAGAAAGAAAACAAATTTCCCAGTCCGTGAGATGATCTTACTCCATTTATTAGTAGAGATCAAAGAGATGGCAGTAGACAGAGATACCTTCGATGTCATGTATAACGTAGCACCCAAAGAAATAATAACACAACAAGGTCCTGAATCATATACATCATGTTGCTTCTACAATTATGGTTGTCCTAATAATACATCACAAACGTCAAGAGGAGCAACATCACACAATACCTTATCTGTGAAGGGCTTGATGTTGTAGGGAAGGTGACACGATTGGCTGACTTGGAGATCTCGTCCTTGGTGAACCCACCCGATGATGTATGGCTGCAAGTGTGGTGTGGTCGGTAGGCCCAACCCCTTCATGGCCTCAACCGAAATGAGGTGCTTTTGGCTCCCACTGTTGACAATGAATTGCAATGGTGAACCCTTCACCCACATGTGTGAGTGGAAGAGACATTCTCCCTCCTATGGATCTTCAGACTCAATTTCCTATATCTTAGTGGTGGCCACAGTGGAACATGGCTCCACATCAATCATCTGCTTCTATTTGTCATTCCTCTTTTTAGGTTTTGACTTAGAGTCAGAACATGCCTCTAATTCTAAAGCCTTCAACTCAGCCACCAATGCCTGCTTGACCCAACACTCACTTGTGTTGTGAGTGGGATCTTATGGAACTCACAACGCTTTCTAGTGTCCTTCTTTGACTTTGGGGTGTTGATCTTTTCTTACCACTTTGACGGGTCTCCTTGGGTCACCCCACCTTAGCTTTGTCCTTTGTTCTCCAGTTTGGAGGCACCTTTCCCTTGCTTCGAATTCGTAGATCCAAAGTCGTGCTTCTTTTGTTTAAACTTCTGCTCGATCTTGATAGTGTATCATTACGTTGTGTCGAGTGAGGAGATGTCCAAGAACTCCATCTCATCCTGGATGTACATGTGTAGGCATCCACAATATTTGAGTACCAAATGCCACTCATAATCCTTGATACCCAAATTTGTGTGAAGGGTATGAAAAATATTGGTAAAGTCTAGCACTCCTTAGTCCCTTCCCTGTCGCAGTGTGGTTCACTTTATGTATTTATCGTCATAGCTCTAGATAGGGTAGTACTTCTCCTTGATGGTGTCCTAGAACAAATTCCAAGCAGGTGCAGCCGAAAATAGTGAGGGTGTGCTTTCATCCTTCTTCTCACAGTAGGTTTCCCACCAGTTCTTGACATGGGGGGCGGCTTTGAGAAGTGCAAAAGTAATATTTTCCTAGCCAAAAAAATCACAAACATAAAAATATCCTTCTAGTAGATTTAACCATTTATCTACAGTGTTCACATCTATTTGACCCTCAAATATGGGGATGTCAAAGTTAACATATACCCTAAATGGCAAGAGTAGTTGTTGGAAGGAGATGCGTCACCCATGGGTAGCTGTTGAAGGATCTGGGAAAATTTATCCATCATCGTGTTCCTTTGTCACTTGAGGGCTTCTTCGAGCAAGATTTAGAAAGGATCTCCTACCACCTCGTCTTTCTTTTCTTTCGCCATGGGAGGCTGTCAGGATTTGCGAGGTTGGTCTTATAAATTTTTGACTAGTTCAAGCCATAACTCCTTATATCCCGACCTCATTGGGGACATGAAAATAAAAATAGAGAAAGAGCAGACTATTATGATACCATTAATCCAAACTTAATCAAGAATGTAACAAATTACATATAACCATAAATACAGAGGTATCGCAGAAATAATACTCCATTTCATTAATATGAAATATTGAAATATGCTTACAAACAAAATGGAAATAAAATTAGCTCAGACAATGGTAGCTTATCTTTGAGAAGATATGTGGCAGCTACATGCCTCTAAATTGTATTAAAATGAGGCTCAAAGGCCTATTTATGTAGAAATTTCACCTGTAGATCAAACTCGTAATGCAATGTACTAAAGCAAAACACATGATCTACTTTTACAAAACATTAAGTGGAAGAAAAATTGATTTCATGAGCAACATCAACCACAAACACATATAACTGATCAAGAGAAATAATCACACATAACACAGATATATCACTGGGGAAAGAACCAGCATAAAACCCCCAACATTGTATTATCAATCAAGTGGAAATCCTCTTCCATTTACAAAAAATATCATCTCAGGAGCTATCCTGTACTCTCTGCAATCAAAAGATGATGATCATAGACTCACTATGCCTCAATATGTAAGCCTCAAGTCCACCAATCCCCAATTTCCTTGCGCAATTTTGATTGGGGTCCAATTACAAAACATATGTGAATTGGCCCCAATCATACCTGCTGTCAACGATAGGTCCAACTATGCTATCCTTGAGGACACTAGTTCGTCCTGCATGCAAGGAATATTCCATGGGAAGATCCAAGCATCTGATAGTACAATGTCCCTCATCCGATCTCAACTGGGTCTCTAATAGAACTCACATGCAACAGCTATCCATGAGTGAATCCTCAATTATCTAAAATAATATTTGTCACATGCATGCAAGCATTAACAAACTATATTTTTTATTTTAACAACTTGTTAAAATAATCTAACTAGACTTGACTAGTTAGAACTAAGTCAACTCATTCTCTCATTATAGAACTCATACTTAATTCCTCAATCAGTGGAGAGAATAAAGGATAAATTCCTCAATCAGTGGGACAACTAATTTTCATGTTCTCACAAACGCTTCAAGTTTAATTTTTCTAACTAATTAACTCATGGTGATTAATCAGTTAATATTTTAAACTGTTGTTAAGACCAAATTCGATTTTACTTCCTATAGATCGACCAAGGACTGCTATAAATAGGAAGGGACCCAGAAATGCAATTTTTAGAACTTTATATTTTTAGCAGTTTCACCTCTCACCCAAGGTGGCCAGTGACCTCACTGGCCAAATTGTTATTTTTAGACATGCTATTTTTAGATATTCTATTTTTAGCACATTCTAAATTTAGCATTTCTTGTTGCCCACTTTTCAACACTCCCTCTCAATAAGAAAGGGATTATCAGCAACCCCGATCCTGTCTCTATGGAACCCAAACTTGCCTTTTGACAATGTCAAAATATTTGCAACCTATTCCTTGGTCAAAATGTACTGCAACATCATGATCCTCTTGACCACACAATCTCGTAGATGATGATAATAGATGTCTATATGCTTGGACCTGTCAGGAAACACTGGATTCTCAGAGAGTTTAATGCAACTCTGATTATCACAATATATCATTGTAGGATCCATCATCTGACCAAACAATCCCACTAGAATCTTCTGCATCCAGATGGCCTCACATGCAACCTAACTAGCTGCCATGTACTCTACCTCCGTTGTGCTAAGTGCAACTTATCTCTGTTTCCGGATATACCAAGAAATTGCAGCTGACCCAAGGTCGAAGATTCCCCCAAAAGTGCTCTTCTTGTTTGATGGACTACCTGTCCAATTTGCATTTGTGAAGCCTTGGAGCTTCACGCCCTCTGTCGACTTGTACCATAATCCATACTATGTAGTGCCTCTGAGATATCTCAGCACATGCTTTGCCACCTTCCAAAATAACTTGGTTGGCTGAACCATAGCTTGACTCAGTTGGTTCACTGCAAAGCACAAATCCGGTTGTGTGTTCACCAAATACATGAGTGAACCCACAAGTTGCCTATAAACAGTAGTAGCTACTAACTCACTTGAAGTAGCATCCTCCATCCTCCAGTTACTTGCTAGAGGAGTCTCCATGGGCTTGCACATCTCCATGTGGAAGTGCCTCAGTATCTCATTGGCATACTTGCCCTGAGACACAAATACTTTCCCATCTCTCTGTCGCACCTCCATGCCTAGAAAGTAGTGCATGAGGCCCATGTTCTTCATCTCAAACTCTTTTGCAAGATCATTCTTGCAAGACTTGATCAACTGATCATCACCTATTAAAATTAGATCATCGACATAAAGTACAATAATCAATAGCTTACCATCTACAATGATGTGGTAGAGGTTCACATCCGCTTCACTCTTGGTGAAGCCCAACCTGGTGAAATAGTTGTCGATCCTGGTATACTAAGCATGGGGTGCTTGCTTCAACCCATACAATGCTCTCTTGAGCCAACACACATGTGAATCATGATCGCAGGTTTCAAATCCCTTTGACTGCTCTATGTATACCTCTTCCTCAATCTTCCCATTGAGGAATGTCATCTTCACATCCATCTGATGGATCTGCCACCCCATCTGTGCTAATAGTGCTAAAATTGATCTAATCAATGAGTAACTTGCAACATGAGCAATGGTCTCATCATAGTCAGTCCCCTCAACCTATGAGAATCCACAAGCAACAAACCTTGCCTTGTGTTTCTCAATACTACCATCAGCTTCTTGCTTTACCTTATAAAGCCATCGGGATGTAACCACTGACTTGTCCCCTGGTCTAGGAACAACATCCCATACACTATTCCACATGATAGAATCATACTCCTCTACCATCGCATCAACCCAAACTAGCTGTTGCACTACCTCCTCAAAAGAAGAAGGCTCGATCACTACACACTCCCCAAATAGGGCCATGTAGCCATTGTATCTATTGGGAGATCTCTTTTGTTTGTGTTGAGAGGATGGCTACCCCACATTCTCTCTCACATCCTGCATCAATTTGTCAGCTTCTCATGAGCGTTTCTTCCCCTCCCTGGAAGACTCTCCAACAGTGGTGATCTCCATTACTGGAATCTTTGCATGCGACTGATCTGCATCATCAGTAGGCTCCTCCTCCTTAGGAACTAATAGTTCCTCATCATCACCATGCAACTTGAGATCCCTCTCAAGTGATATTCACATGGCTCGCTGCTCATCAAACTTTAGATCCCTGTGCACTATGCTCCTTTGACTGGCAGGCAGAAACACATGATAGTTGTGAGGTATATCCATGTACCCCACAAGTATTCCCAACTCAGCTGTCGGGTCTAGCTTCTTCTGAGCATCTTTGGTCACATGACAGAAGACTGGTGATCCAAATATGTGGAAGTGACTCACATCTAGTCTCTTCATCGTAAAAGCCTCCATAAGTGTATTCATCACAAAAATATGATGAGGACTTCTATTCTAAAGATATAATGTTTTATTGCATGCCTTAGCCCACAGATGAAGTGGTAGGCCTTGGTCATGGAACATCGATCGAGCTACACCCACAATAGATCTATTCTTCCTTTCAACCACCCCATTCAGTTGTGGGTTATGGGGTGCCGTGAGTTCCTGTTTAATTCCTTCTGAAGCACAAATGTCCTTAAACTGCTGGGAAATATAATCTCCACCATTATCACTTCACAAGGCCTTTGGTTTCATCCCTGATTCTTTCTTTGCCAAAGCTCTGAACTCAAAAAACTTCAAGAACGTTTAATCCTTCTTTTGCATGAAGTAGATCCAACATCTATGAGAAAAATCATTAACAAAAATAACATAATACCTTTGCTTTCTGATGGAGGCTGTAGAGAAGGGCCTACATACATCTGAATGAACTCACTCCATAACTGCTCCTACTCTACCATCTTGATCATTAAAAGAAGATTTTGCGTACTTACCCAAAGTGCAACTTGTGCATGTGCTCACTTGCTCCAGCTTGCACTTAGGTAGTCCGGTAGAAATTTCATGCATGATCTTCAAGGCCCCATGATACAAGTGGCCCAGTTTCCTATGAAATAACTCACCAATATCTTGGCCATGCATCACCTTTGCTTTGGAACTCAAAGTAGCACAGTCTTCTACCTATAACTTATAGAGACTCTTCACTTGAATACCTATATGTTTGGTCTATCCAGTGCCCATATGCCTTAGGAAAATCTTTCCCAAACAAAAGACTACATCATAGCCTTTATCCTCAAGAAAAGCAATGGAAACAAGATTCTCTTTCAGCCTTGGCACATACATAACATTAGAAAGAGAGAGGGTAGAACCATGCTACCTTTGAAACATAACCGTACCTTCACCTGAGACACGGTACTTTCCATCATCACCCATCTCGATCCGTATCTAGAGATCCTTCTCGTCCAAAGTGTTGAAAATATTCTTGTCACTTGACATGTGGAAAGAAGCTCCACTGTCCAAGTACCAAACACATCCCATGCTGGATGAAACCATGCATGCAATAACTAAGAAATCCATCTCAAATTGTGAATCTAGAGCATCACCATCAAATTCCTTGGAGGAAGCTATCTTGGACTTCTTCCTCTTTGGGCAACTAGTAGCATAGTGACCCAACTCATGACAATGAAAGCATCTCACCTTCGACTTGTCAAACTTCTTCCCTCCTTGAGAAGACTTGGATTGGGATTCCTTCCCTTTCCCTTTCTTAGCTTTACATGCTAAAGCCAAGTTCTCTTCATCATCATTCTTTAATGAAGAAGCTCCATCTCTGGTGTTCGTCTGATCTCCTCCTGCATCATATCCGACCACAGTCGTTCCCAATCTGGTAGTTTTTCCCTTCCATTCACTGAGTTCTAGTAGCTATGCTAGCTCTTAGGAAGGCCAAGGAATGCTAGACTCACCATCTCATCATCAGCGGTAGTGACCCCTATGCTTGCAAGCTCATCTCTACAATTGGTGAGCTTGTTTAGGAAGGTAGTGATCATATCGCCCTTTTCAAACTTGATCTCTTGAAGCTTGTCCTTCAGTGCCAGCTTCCTTTGATCATTGCCATTTTGATATAAATCATTCAATGTTTTCCACATTGCAAACAGAGTCTCCTTCCCATGGAGGCTTGATACTATGTGATCTCGAACTCCCTCTTGGATGAGTCTCCTAGCTCTAGCCACCTTCTTCTTCCAGTCTGCAACCTGAGTAGCATCAATAGTGTTATCAATCAGGTTTTCCCAGAAGTTGTAAGAAGGGGAAAGGGAGCCGAGGTAACCACAAACCAATCTTTTAGATATAGAATCTAGCCAATCTGTATCTAGAGAGGGTTCTCTCTTTAAGTTTTAGCTTTGTTTTTAAAGATATTAGGCTAATTGTGAAGTTTAGAAGTTTTGTTTGAGTTTGGGTGGTGAGATTCAATAGAAAAGGGGTAGGACTCAGTAGTTTAGGCCATTGACCTAATGGAGTCAAGTAAGATGGCTTTACTGGACTTGGTTTCTTAATAAAGGATGGTTTTACAAAGCAAGATGGTCAAATAGAGAACAAACAATGATTTTGAAATATATGGAATGATTTCAAAATGGGTGAAGAGCAGTTAAAAATCCTTCCACTTATTTGAAAAAAATGGAATTGGAATTGATTACAAGTAAAGAGCAATTAAGTATTCTTTAAATAGTAATCAAAGTGGCAGAACTAGAAAATAGGAGAAATTAAGATTTCACTGTTTATTCTAATTCAGAAGAAAACATAGAAAATGATAACTTTTGAAGACAAAGTGCAATCAAGCATATTCTGAATTACTCTTTTTTTTTATCATTTAGATATGAACAGAGATGATATAAGAAACTAGGAAAACTTTAAAACACAAGGGATAGATGACTTATTGATCCGATGTTTGATTCAAGAAATCTATAGAAAGTCCTTTGTCTTAATTCTTTATCCAGCAAGCCATACGAAAATTTGATCCAATCAACACTTTATTCCAAAAAACTAGTATTGCAGCAATGTATATGAATCCACCCAAAATACTTCAAATGGAGAAATATTGATACTAATTGTAAACTGAAATATCTTGAAAAAATATCAAGATTAGTTTCACAAATATCTCCAACTGTTTACATTAATAGAACTTAAATAAAGGAAATTCCAAACTAATGAATATATTTGGCACTATTTCTATGGATTTATGGTGACAAACAAGAGAAATTCAATTTTGATAGTAACACTTAGTTTATGATGAGGCATCCCAGTCACTAACTGCATCCTTCCTTTGCGCATTTTGCCCTAGAAATTCTGCAAACTTGGGTTCCCATGATTTGCTTGTATATCTAAATCCAGGATCGATATGTAAAACTTGAAAGAGGTTTTTGTATATAATCATTCTTTTGAGATAAACCTCTCTCCGTTTCGCAACATTCATCTCCAGCTGTTCAGAATATTCTCTGTAAAAAGATGTCAAAAACAGGACTTTTCACAAACTAAAAAATAGGCTATGAAGACATGCACTTATCTCCCTCTTGGTAATACCTGTGTCAATATTGAGAGAGGTTTTTGTAGATTGGCCTGTGAGGAACACAAAAGTCCTCCAGTTTCTTGAAATACTTTTTGGATTGGCCACAATATTTTCTGCAAAAATATGACGTAAACAGGAAATTGCTGAAGAATGTACCATTTTTGCTCTAATTTCATCCTTTAACCTTAAACTTCTTTTGATTGTTTTTCACTTTTAATTTGGATAAAATTCATTGTAACTGGTGAAAGTGTTTTCATATTTTTTTAGCCCTTAATTTCTTCATGTTTACTTTTTACTGTTTACTGTTTACTTTTACCGCTCTATCTTTTCATCTGTCTTCACTTTGAGATGAATTTGTATACTCTATTTTGTAGTTGTCTTCCCTGCTGTTTATCTTCATGATAGCTGATTTACTTGACTTGGTCTTCAATCTAATACTCTTTAATCCTGATACACTTTGACTGTTCTTTACTGTGTCCTTTTACCTTCACTGTGTAGTTTAGGTTTTTATTGTCTGTTTCAACAGTAAATCCTTTTAATTCCATGTTTCCTTTGCTTGTTTTTTAACTGTATGTTTTATTTTCCATCTTTGTTTGAATAGATTTGATAAAAATCTTGGAGTAAATAGGTCTTATGACTAGTATTAAAATTGTTTATCCAAGGATGTTTTCTTCTGATCATCTGTAAAACAAAACAAATTGTTAAGAAAGAATTGGTTTGTAGGGGGGGGTCGAAAAGTTTTCATTTGAGCTTGAGAGGTATGTGGGGTGAGTCCAGAATGATTTTTAGGAGGTAAACCATGCTCAAATTAGTTAACAAAGGTTACAGGTGGCATAACATATTATAGTGAAAATGACATTTGTTTTCTTTATTTCACAAAACTGAGATTGGCGGGGTTTTTTGGTTTTATCTGGCGTATGACGTAAGTAGGATGTGACATTTTGTCGCTATGTGGAGGGTGGTAAGCAGTTTGTATCACACCGCTTTTGAGGCTAGGTGGTTTTGGGTTGGGGGCAAGCAAGCATATGGACTGCGCGACCCGTGGCGGAGGTACGTGCGGAAAATCGCCTGGTGATCGTGAGTTAAAGTGTGGTCACCAGGGGGGTGTGATATCATCGTCGACCGTTGGATGAAAAGGGAGTGATCGGATGGTGGAAGGGTGTTGGAGATGGTGGAACTTTATTTGTGCGGGCCTGATACATTAAATAGGTTAATAACTATATCAGGGTGATTTATGAATGGCGGGGATGGTTATTAATTAACCTAGAGGGTTAATTAATCCTACATTTTTTGGAGTGGGGGAGGGATTAGGTTCTTAATGAATTATAGATTAATTCATTAATCCTTTTTTAAAATATGACTATGGTTGTATTCAACTAGGGGCGGGATATATAAAATGTCGGGGTTTTTATATAGTTAAATAATACGGGAAGGGAATATTTTTTCAGGATATATATAATATGTGTGTTAATCATTAATATGACTATGAAGCAAAAAGCACCAAGTTAAAATGTTATAAATTTACATTAAAACTTAGGCTAAAGTGGAAAAAGGGGTTTTTTAGGTGATATTATGTATTTTCCTTAGTAAAGTAGGCATTTACTTAAGAAAACTTTATGAAATGACATAAGTGATTTATGGATGATTTTGAGTACTTTAGGCTTTTAAATCATTGGGTCGAGGGTCTGGTCCCTCCAAAAGTCAGAGAAATGCTCTGAGTCCCTTTGATTTTCAAAGTTCGAACTACTTTAAGGGGAATTAGTGAAGTCTTTAGGGGAACATGTGAATGGAGGTTAGTTATATGATCTTGTCTTGCTTGAACTGCATCAAGTAAAATGTCTGCCTTGCACTTGTTATAAAAGTAAAATTTAACACATTTAGAGATATGATCTATCACAAGTATCATTCTGCAACACCATCTACCTACCCTACCTACTTTAGCCTGACATTTTTTCTTCTTTATTTGGGTTCACTTAGCCTAGCAA
This sequence comes from Pinus taeda, assembly GCA_000404065.3. Lineage (NCBI taxonomy): Eukaryota > Viridiplantae > Streptophyta > Pinopsida > Pinales > Pinaceae > Pinus > Pinus taeda. Next base: position 34,363 of record APFE030791334.1, read on the forward strand.
ACCCTTATCAACTTTCCTTTTCTTTACGTAGCAAGCCTACCTAAGTCTTCACTTATTACATCCAAGGGCTCAGATTACACTATTGAGCTCCTTTTTATTTACTCTACCTATCTATTTATCTACCAAGTTTACACTATTTGGTCAGATTTGTATTCTCTATCTCTAAAACATGAAATTGGAAAATGAATGAGCCAAGTTTAAGCTATTTGACTCTTCATCAATTGTGGCATAAGTCTAACAAGTTGCACACAATTTCTTATTGTAGAAAATGAAATAGTAGTGGCATTTTAGGCTTGCACACTTTATTGGTATTTTGTTTGGGGTTCATTTCTTCTCATTTTTTGACCATTTTATTCTTTTTACCATTTGATTTTTCTTTTAGGGTATACCCTCTTTACATTTTTTAAACTTTTTGATTTTTTGAAAATATGGAAAACCTTTGCAACAAGGAAAGGTATGAACATATTACAAAGCTCATCAAGTCAATCATGAAATATGACACCTATTGGTATAGGAGCATAACACTGGCTCCACTTGGGGATGGCTTTTCCTATTGAAAAGTCAAGAATAGCAGGTCAGATGGCCTTCTGAATGACTATGACTGTGCTCTGAAATTTCCTTCTACTGGTTTCTTTATTGTATGTATGACAATACCACTTGTGAAGCTTAGGGCCTTCTCTTCGGGCTTCAACTCCAACAAGTTACTATCCAGTCAACCCCAAACCTTTATTCTTCCTACTTGAATCCCACTTGAGCACCCTGTAACTTAGGTAGGAATCTTCAGTCTTGGTCTTTTTATAAAAAATCTTTTTAACCTTTTCCTGCACAACTTGAGATCTGACCTGAAACTAAGAGGTGTTGCAACCTTCAAACCAAATTAGTAAATCATCAAGATCTTAGGGCCTTTTGATTGGATTTAAATCTTTTAAGATTTATTTCATAATCTACTAAAAACAGAATTAAATCAAACTGAAATCCTACCTACTTACTCTAATTAGCTTTCTAACTGTTGGTTAGGTAAAATGAAGCAACCAGTGCAACCACTCAAGCAGTATATATGTTGATGGATTTTGCTTCTTGGGCTTGTTTGTGATTGAAACGAAGATCCTAAAGTCAAATATTCCCTTGTAAACTAAAGATAAGATAAGTAAACACTGGCTTTCCTTTGTAGGCTCCAAAATATGTACAAAAGGATCCTGCAAAATGTACACACTATTTTTAAACAAATTCAAACAACTATATAAATGTTTTGGATAACCTTCATGCCATGAAAATGAAATGTCATTTTCACCTTTACCACCCTGTATAATTTCAGATGAGCATTGTGATGATACTCCTATTGATTGAAATGTATGGCTGGTGAAACCATTATCATCTTGATTTTGACTCTCATAATATGTTAATGGAGAAAAATTATGATTGCTTTCATCATCCAACCTATCAGCTATTGGATCATAAAGAACTTGGAAGGATTGCTACAACTTATTACATATAGGTTCAAATGGAACTTCATAGGTTTCTACAAGCTGCTCCTCCTTTTCTTTAAAAATTTTATACCACATTTCCATTAAAAATTGAAATTATTCAAAAAAAAGAGGTAGGGAATCATCTTGGATCATTTGATCATATGTTCCAGCTTCCAAGTCTTCTTCTGCAACCTAACATTCAATGGCCTTTTGGGGTTGCAAATCTATATATGAGAAGTCTTGAACAAAGATTTTATTACTCTCTAGATAGTTAATATCAAGACTTGTTGACATTTGATTTCTAATTGCATGATAGTTATCCGTGATAAACTGAAATGAATCAAAACAAAATGGTAAAGTTCCTTCACTGATTTCAAAATTTTATGCACTTTCCTCCTCATTCTCATAGCTGAAATGAACAAGGTGATCACTATTTTCAAGCTGGTGAAACTGGATTTCCTTATTCCCCAAACTAGCCTCTAATTTCTCTGTAAAGTTAGTTTGGATTTGAAGAACATAAGTATCATCATACTGATCATATTTGGGCAAATCATCAAAAGAGGTAATGTCATCAAACACACACATTAGGTCAGGAGCATTCTCCTCCGCATATTGCATTATAAATATATCTTTTGGTCTATGGTAGATTAAGTTGGTAGGAATTTGTTCATGAATATCAACCTTTTCCTTTTGTGAAATAGATGTGTCATGGTTATTTTGAACAAAACATTCAACTTTCATTGTGATCTTATGAATCATTTCCTCTGTTTTCTTTATCAAAATGTCAAGTTTTTCCTCTTTTTCAACTTTCAAATTTTCTCTTCTAATTTGCAAATTAACTTCCACATCTACTGCCATGTTCTGCATCTGTTCCATTGTTGAGGGGTTTCTTTCTCGTAGATGAAATTCTATCTCTGAATCAAATGCTCTTGGGTAATGCAAAAGAGCTGAAACAAGGGGAGGTATTATATTTAATGGTATTGAATAATAGGCTTGATTAAATCTGTCTGAAAATTGTTGTCTTGTTTCATCTGGATGTCCTTTTAACTGATTATATTCTTCTATGATTATGAGAAAATTGACTTTGATATTCCATCTATCAAGGAAGAGTTTGAGAAACTGCTCGAGATTTGAGATGCTTGCCTCAGGCCGGGTTCTAAACCAACTCTTGACTTTGTCTTGCAAAGAAAGAGCAAAAAGCCTAATATTGACATCCTCTTCATCTACTTCAAATAATTTAAGATAATCTTCAAAATCTTGAATATGTCTTTGGGCACTGATACCATTCTCTCCATCAAACCTAGGGAGATACTTGGGATAATCGTTAGGGAAAGCATGGAGGGTAGCAGGTAACATGAGTGGTTTATATCTATCAGGAACTTTATAAGGTACTAGAATATGTATAGGGATTGTATGATTAGTCTTAATTTTTTTATTCTCCTTAATTGAAAAATGATCTTCATAAGAATTAGAAGGTTGTTGTTCAAATGTGTAAAGAGGTTTTATATCTACATTTTTCAAAGGAAAATAATAAAAATTTAATCTAAAATGATCTCTAAAATACAATATACATTGGAAAACTTTATTAATGAGAAATAACATAATGTCTTGGATAACAATCCAAGTTAAAAACCTGATCGTTTCACATAGTTCTTTCAGGTTCATTTCTCCAGTGGAGTCTTGATTGTGAAATTGATTTTGGAGTCTCCAGGTGGATGATTTTAACCTTTGTGTGTCTGATCCCTGTCCACCATCATAGATCAGATCTAAACCTGTAAAACAATTCTGAAGAAAAAGCCAGTTCTCTAGGAAACCAAATTTTGTATATTTTATGATTATTTTTCCTTTTTATGAATTTTCCAAACAACTTCTATGATTTCTTTAAGAGGCTTTAGATATGAGATTTAAACTTTCTTAAAGACTTATTTGACAAGAGGAACTGATCAAGTATTTGCAACCAAATGTTCAATCTATAAACTAAACTAGAGATAGACTGAAGCAGCATTCATTTACTTCCGCAATTGCAAAGAAAGAGCATTTCAAAGTCTACCTGGCTAACTTCAGGCTCCGTCTATAGCTTATAAAGTAAACAGTAGTAACAAACAAATTATTCAGGTCCCCAGTGGAGTCACCACTATGTTATCACTCAGGTTTTCCCAGAAGTCATGAGAAGGGGAAAGGGGGTCGAGGTAACCACAAGCCAATATTTTAGATACAAAATCTAGCCAATCTATATCTAGAGAGGGCTCTCTCTTTAAGTTTTAGCTTTGTTTTTAAAGATATTAGGCTAGTTGTGAAGTTTAGAAGTTTTGTTTGAGTTTGGGTGGTGAGATTCAATAGCAAAGGGATAGGACTCAATAGTTTAGGCCATTAGGCTAATGGAGTCAATTAAGATGGCTTTACTAGACTTGGTTTCTTAACAAAGGATGGTTTTACAAAGCAAGATGGTCAAATAGAGAACAAACAATTATTATGAAATATATGGAATGATTTCAAAATGGGTGAAGAGCAGTTAAGAATCCTTCAACTTATTTGAAAAAATGGAACTAGAATTGATTATAAGTAAAGAGCAATTAGGTATTCTTTAAATAATAATCAAAGTGGCAGAACTAGAAATCATGAGCAATTAAGATTTCACTGTTTATTCTAATACAGAAAAAAACATAGAAAATGATAACTTTTGAAGACAAAGTGCAATCAAGCATATTCTAAATTACTCTTTTTGTTTATCATTCGGATATGAACATAGATGATATAAGAAGCTAGGAAAACTTTAAAACACAAGGGATAGATGACTTATTGATCTGATGTTTGATTCAAGAAATCTGTAGAAAGTCCTTTGTCTTAATTCTTTATCCAACAAACCATACGAAAATTTGATCCAATCAACACTTTATTCCAAAAAACTAGTATTATAGCAATGTATATGAATCTAATGAATCTATTTGGCACTATTTCTATGGATTTATGGTGACAAACAAGAGAAATTCGAATTTGATAGAAACTCTTAGTTGATGATGAGACATCCCAGTCACTAACTGCATCCTTCCTTTGCGCATTCTGCCCCAGAAATTCTGCAAACGTGGGATCCAATTATTTTCTTGTATATCTCAATCTGAGATAGACATGTGAAAAGTGAAAGAGGTATTTGTATATAGAATGTTTTTGAGATAAACCTCTCTCAGTTTCTGAACATTAATCTCCAGCTATTCACAATATTCTCTGCAAAAAGATGTCAAAAACAGGACTTTTCACAAAGTGAACAATAGGCTGTGAAGACATGCACTTATCTCCATCTTGGTAATACTTGTGTAAAAAGTGAGAGAGGGTTTTTTATATTGTTCTGTGAGGAACAAAAACCTCCTCAAGTTTTGCGAAATAATTTTTGGATTGGCCACAATAGTTTCTGTAAAACTATGACTTAAACAGGAAATTTCTAAAGAATGTACCATTTTTGCTCTAATTTCATCTTTTAACCTTAAACTTCTTTTGATTATTTTTCACTCTGACTTTGGATAAACTTCATTGTAACTGGTGAAAGTGTTTTCATCTTTTTTTAACCCTTAATTTCTTCATGTTTACTTTTACTGTTTACTGTTTACTTTTTACTTTTACCGCTTTGTTTTTTCTTCTGTCTTCAGTTTGAGATGAATTTGTATACTCTGTTTTGTAGCTGTCTTCCCTGTTGTTTATCTTCATGATAGCTGATTTACTTGACTTGGTCTTCAATCTGATACTCTTTAATCCTGATACACTTTGACTGTTCTTTACTATGTCCTTTTACCTTCACTGTGTAGTTTAGGTTTTTACTGTCTGTTTCAATAGTAAATCCTTTTAATTCCATGTTTCCTTTTCTTGTCTTTTAACTGTATGTTTTAGTTTCCATCTTTGTTTGAATAGATTTGATAACAATCTTGGAGTAAATAGGGTTTGTGACTAGTATTAAGACTATTTATCCAAGGATGTGGTCTTCTGATCACCTGTAAAACAAAACAAATTGTTAAGAAAGCATTGGTTTGCAGGGGGGTCAAAAAGTTTTCATTTGAGCTTGATAGGTCTGTGGGGTGAGTCCAAAATGATTTTTTGGAGGTAAACCATGCTCGAATTGGTTAACAGAGGTTTCAGGTGGTGCAACATACTACAACGAAAATGACATTTGTTCGCTTTATTTCACAAAACTAAGGTTGGCGGGGTTTTTTGGTTTCATCAGGTGTATGACGTAAGCGGGATGTGAAATTTTGTCGCTATGTGGAGGGTGGTAAGCGGTTTGTATTGCACCGCTTTTGAGGCTGGGCGGTTTTGGGCTGGGGCAAGCGAGCATATGGACTGCGCAATGCGTGGTGGAGGTACGGGCGGAAAACCGCTTGGTGATCGCGAGTTAAAGCACAGTCACCAGTCGGGGTGCGATATCATCATCAACTGTTGGATGAAAAGGGAGTGATCGGATGGTGGAAGGGCATTGGAAATGGTAGAACTTTATTTTTACGAGCCCGATACATTAAATAGGTTAATAAATATATCGGGGTGATTTATGAATGGCGGGGATGGTTATTAATTAGCCTAGAGGTTTAATTAATCCCGTATTTTGTGGAGCGGGGGAGGGATTAGGTTCTTAATGAATTACATATTAGTTCATTAATCCTTTTTTAAACTATGACTATGGTCATATTCAACCAGGGGCGGGATATATAAAATGTCAGAGTTTTTATATAGTTAAATAATACGGGAAGGGAATATTTTTTTGGGATTTATATAATATGTGTGTTAATTGTTAATATGACTATGAAGTAAAAAGCGCCAAGTTAAAATGTTAGAAATTTACAGTGAAACGTAGGCTAAAGTTGAAAAAGGGGTTTTTTAGGTTATATTATGTATTTTCCTAAGTAAAGTAGGAATTTACTTAAGAAAACTTTATGAAATGACATAAGTGATTTATAAATTATTCTAAGTACTTTAGGGTTTTAAATCATTGGGCCGAGGGTCCGGTCCCTCCAGAAGTCAGAGAAATGCTCTAAGCCCCTTTGATTTTCAAAGTCCTAACTACTTTAAGGGGAATTAGTGAAGTCTTTAGGGGAACATGTGAATGGAGGTTAGTTATATGATCTTGTCTTGCTTGAACTGCATCAAGTAAAATGTCTGCCTTGCAGTTGTGATAAAAGTAAAATTTAACACATTTAGAGACATGATCTATCGCAAGTATCATTCTGCAACACCATCTATCTACCCTACCTACTTTAGCCTGACATTTTTTCTTCTTTATTTGCGTGCACTTAACCTGGAAAACTCTTATCAACTTTCCTTTTCTTTACATAGCAAGCCTACCTAAGTCTACACTTATTACATCCAAGGGCTCAAATTACACTGTTGAGCTCCTTTTTATTTACTCTACCTATCTACTTATCTGCCAAGTTTACACTGTTTGGTCAGATTTTTATTCTCTATCTCTAAAACATGAAATTGAAAAATGAATGAGCCAAGTTTAAGCTGTTTGACCCTTCATCAATTGTGCATAAGTCTAACAAGTTGCACACAATTTCTTATTGCAGAAAATGGAATAGTAGTGGCATTTTAGACTTGCACACTTTTCTGGTCTTCTTGTTTGGGGTTCATTTCTTCTCATTTTTTGACCATTTTCTTCTTTTTACCCTTTGATTTTTCTTTCAGGGTATACTCTCTTTACATTTTTTAAATTTTTTGATTTTTTGAAAATATGGAAAACCTTTGCAACAAGGAAAGGTATGAACACATTACAGAGCTCATCAAGTCAATCATGAAATATGACACCTATTGCTATAGGAGCATAACAAGTAGGCTTAGGGACATCTTGATCACTGAAGTCCTTAATGCTATTATCTTCGAATACTACTTTTATGCGATCCTTCGAAGCTATGTAGTTTGAGCTGCGATCAAGGGCATACTGAAGCCTCAACCCAGTGAAGGCCATCTGGATGAAATCTGAATTGTGATGAGAACTAGATATCTATTTCCCGAATAATAAACTTCGAATTTCTTTCTCTTGCTTGTATATTGTTCCTTGCTTGATTAACTGTGCTCTGATACCATGTAGAAATTTCATCTACAAATCAAACTGGTAATGCAATGTACTCAAGCAAAACACATGATCTACTTCTACAAAACATTAAGCGGAATAAAAATCGATTTCATGAGAAACATCAACCATAAACACATATAACTGATCAAGAGAAATAATCACACATAACACAAATATATCAGTGGGGAAAGCACTAGCATAAAACCCCCAACACTATATTATCAATCAAGTGGAAATCCTCTTCTTTTTACAAAAAATATCAGCTCAAGAGCTATCTTGTACTCTCTGCAATCAAAATATGATGATCATAGACTCACTATGCCTCAATATATAGGCCTCAAGTCCACCAATCCCCTATTTCCTTGCACAATTTTGATTGGGGTCCAATTACAAAACATATGTGAATTGGCCCCAATCATACCTGCTATCAACCATAGGTCCAGCTACGCAATCCTTGAGGACACTAGTTCATCCTGCATGCAAGGAATATTCCATGGGAAGATCCAAGCATCTGATTGTACATTTTCACTCATCTGAGCTCAACTAAGTCTCTGACAGAACTGACATGCAATAGTTATCCATGGGTGAATCCTCAGTTATCTAAAATAATAGTTGTCACATGCATGCAGGCATTAACAAACTATATTTTTTATTTTAACAACTTGTTAAAATAATCTAACTAGACTTGACTAGTTAGAACTAAGTCAATTGATTCTCTCATTATAGAACTCATACTTAATTCCTCAACCAGTGGAGAGAATAAAGGATAAATTCCTCAATCAGTGGGACAACTAATTTGAATGTTCTCACAAACACTTCAAGTTTAATTTTTCCAACTAATTAACTCATGGAGATTAATCAGTTAATATTTTAAACGGCTGTTAGGACCAAATTTGATTTTACTTCCTATAGATAGACCAGGGACTGCTATAAATAGGAAGGGACCCAGAAATGCTATTTTTAGAATTTTCTATTTTTAGCAGTTTCACCTCTCACGCAAGGTGGCCAATGACCTCACTGGCCAAACTGCTATTTTTAGACATGCTATTTTTAGACATTCTATTTTTAGCACATTCTAAATTTAGCATTTCTTGTTGCCCAGTTTTCAAGAATTTATTATTGAGAAACATTGGAAAACCCTAAGCATCCAAAACCCTAACTTTAGGAGATGAAGCACAAAAACTATGGGTAAATTGGTACATCAATTTCCCGAGGTCGTAACTTTGGGATACAATCTCTATTTGACACGCATAATACCTCATTAGAAAGATCTTTTCGAGGGTTACAACTTCTAACTGGCCAACACTAGTGAATGACCCTTATTAGCCCCAATTTTCCCAAAAAAAATCGTTTAGCGTCTCAAAATGGCTCGAGATGTTCAAGACCCAAAAGATTGCCAAAAATAGTAAACTGTGCTATAATTAAGGAAACCGAAAATCGGAAAGAGATAGTGGTGGGGTCCCAGTGGAATAGGTGGGTGGTTACCAACATCCTCCTGGATTACTGCTCTATATGGATTTTTTCTCAAGCGAATGAGAGTTTAATTCTATTGACAATGAAAAATGTACCCCCAATAGTAAGGGGATATCCCTAGTACAAAGTCCCAATAAGACCTTTCACAATTTGGGATAGGAGTCCAATTCGGTATGTGGGCCATACCACCATGTTCTTTTGAAGTTCTTTTAGGATAGAATGAGAAATGCATGAGAAAACTAATATAACTCCTGACAAACACAAGCTATAATAACTTTGTGAAATATGATGTAAGTAGTATACAAAAGACATAGCTGCAACCAAAATAAGTAACATGAATCTTTAAAGGAAGGATGTAACCATACTTCAATTAAGATACACGTGTGGAAGAAAATATGTGTTTATCAAATGTGAATTAGTTCATAACCAACAATGACAATAAAAGAATGAACAACATACAACTTCAAATAAGATGTGCATTGGATTGTAGATTATAACCTAATGAAAGACTTCAGTGACCTCTAACACATAGAAATACAAAAAAATACCATCAAATCAAATGAGATAAGTCCCAAAATACTCAACAATACATGCATGAAATTGTTGCCTTGGCTCAACTAGCTTCTAAATATAATGTTGAAATGTCTAATGCACCATTATAATAACCATCCATGAAATCCAATACTGGAAGTGCTAATCTACAACTTGATTTCTCAAGAGAATGTACAAGCTTTCCTAAAACAAGGTTCTCAAAATGGAGTCCAAAACTAAAGGTCCTTTCTAACTAGAGATGAGGGTATATTTACAAAAGTGACGTTATCTTTCACCTCCTATGACCTTTCAACTTCCCTTATGATTCTTCGCCTTATTTGTGACCTTTAATTCCTAGATTTTCTTATTTAAAATTCTATTATAACTTTAATTTCAAAATAACTTTATTTACAAACTATAAGGAATTTCAAAAGACAAGGTTCCTTCATTGAACTAAACACATGAAAGCATGTCAGGTGTCTCTATCTGAGCTCTTGTTCCAAGTGCATGCACCAAGCCTTGTATTCGGAAACGATAAATTTTACCTTCTTTAACTCTTCACTTTCAAATCTCATTTGGCAGTCTATAGCATCCACCAATAAGATCCTAATGTCTACTAATTTGTATTCAATATGAAATCGAAGAGAGTTTAGTGTGAAACTTGGTTGGTCCTATAATGTATTGTGTATTTCTTCTTTAATAGGTTCCAAGTTGTCTTGAACAACTACTTGCTTCATTGCATCCAATTTCTCCTATACTTCTTTCCAAATCTCCCCTATAAGTCTTATTGCTCCTATTGCACCAATAGGTGGTATTTTATATTCCTCAACAAAAATTCAAATTCATTGTACCATATTTGATATGCATTTATCATCCTAGTGATATATTTGGTTAAAGTTTCATGCTAATGCCTTGAAATTATTATTCTTGCCTTGTCTACATCATTATTCATTATATCTTACATTGGAATCCATATGGGTGCATTTGTATACTCTTTACTCCTTTAAAAGAGGTACTCCAGAAATTAGAATTACTGCTTTATTAGTGCCCCTCTTCCATTCATATCACTTTGCAATCCTAATAATGGAGATATTGTTTTGTGAAGGGTGATCATTCCATTGTAAACCAATTTGATGCCTCCTTCTGCTACTTTTATCTTCTCTAAGATGGTTTCCTTGAAGCCTTATTTATGTGAACTTGAGCTTGAAAGAGAAAGGTTCTCAGCTTGCAACCTGTCATTTTCCTTTTGGTCCCTTGCCAAATCCTCTTTTAACTGCTTCACTTCATCTATGACGCATTCTACATTATGTGCAATGGCAGTGGTGAATGTAGATATGGTAGAAGCTATGGAAACTAGATTGGTTTTACTGCAAATCCCTATGACCCTCTCAGTGGGAACTGATGTATGCTCCTTTAGATCCCTCACTAAGTGATTTTGTCTCTCTTGACATATCTTGATCTTGAATTATTCAAATCTAAATTATGAGAGATCCAGTACTCGCTCTTCTTCCTCAAAGGTGTTTCCCATTTAATGAATCAAAAGGTTTCCTCTAGTAATAGGTGCCAGAGGCTAGACATCCAAAGAGGGTATAATTTATTCTAGCTACAAGTTGTGAAATATGGTTTCTTATACTTCTTTGTTAGATAGTTCTTTGGCAATGAGCTCCTCCTCTAGCTGCTTGGCTAATTCTTCTTCTCTCTTCTTAGCTTCTTCTTCTTATTTTATTTTCCTTCTTCTTTCTATATTTCTTCTCTTCCTCCTCCCTTTTCTTCATGGATTCTTCTTCTTTATTCTTCTTTGTCACTTCTTGTATTTTATCATCAAGTGCTTCTTACTTTTGTATTTCCTCTTCCTCTTTTCTCTTCATCTTCTCTTCCTCTTGATTTTTCCTTACCTGTTCTTCTACTTGTTTCTTCTTTGCCTACTCTTGAGCCTATTTCTTGGCCTCCTACTCAGCTCTTTATTTCTTCAATATTTATTTCTTTGCCTCTTTATCTTGTTCTATTCTCAATGGAGCTCTCCTTTCTTCTATGTTCATGCCCTCCTATGAGTCCTCCTCTTAAATTTCTCAGTTGTTTAAAGGCTAAGAGTTGCTAGTCCCTAGGGATTCTTCCAAGGGTTTGGAGGCATTGAAGAGTTTCTTTACCTTATCCTCATCTTCATCAACAAATGAAGCTTATGACCAACTATAATTCAATTCTTTACAATGTTTGGTGGTGATTCCCTTAAAATCATATCCATGAAAACTTATTTCACGAAACCTAAATAATTCCAAACCTTTTCTTTTTCCTCTGCATCGTTGAAATGTTTAATTCAATATGCTCCAATATTCAAACAAAATGTAGGTCAAGGACATTTCTCGTATTTCACTAGCGAGCTAATAACTCCTATAGTAAGTTGTTACGATACTTCTAGCATAACCACTTTTTATCTGAGAAACGTAGGTAACTGGTGAGGAGGATTGTATACTCAAAATACCTTGATATACATAGTATCTCGAGGTGTGAACCAATTTGCAATATCCTACAATGATGTTCTAGCTCTTTCTGACATATAAGGAGACTTTGTGTCAAACATTCTTTGATATAGTGTGGAGATGAAATGTTCGATGATCTAATCATACATCCCTTTATATCGTAGGTCCCATATATTTTTATAGTATATGTGAACACATGGAATGTCTTGATCATAACTCCATCTCCGTCCTAATCCCTTGAACTCACACCTAGCACACAAGGCATCCAATAAGTAAAATGCCATGTAAAATTTCAATCAGCCCCTTTCATAGGTATTCTTTTCCCTTCCAATATTTGTCTAAATTGAGGAGGACAAGGTATTTGCCTAGTTGAAGATGGTTCCATTCATGGCACATGCATACATCATAGGAAATTAGTTTTCTTCAAAAAACTCTGCATCTTGTTTTCCATACATCCTGTAACACATGACTGCGAGCATTTGTTAGAAATTCTTGAGTGGATTGGCCTTGTAAATGCCATCAAAATTTTTCCTAAATTTTCTTGGTTCCTTCCACCAACATTTCAAAATATCTTTTGTCGATTTGGTGAAGTTAGTAAACCATTTTGTGTTGACAATTTTTTTTTTTATGCTTGGCCGACCTATAATATATAGTTATCTAAAACATTGTCTAAGCTATTATAGATTCACCTGGGTCATTTTTTACTATGGTATCATTTTCATCTATATTTTGAAGAATCCATTCAACTTTTGTTGCACACAGAAATACAACCGGATGGGATACAACCTTGTGAAACCATGATTTATTAACCTTAATATATACTTGGTGATCTTCTTCATCTCGTCACATATTTGCTTCCTTTCTAGAAAACAATTGGTATATCTCATTCTAGGTTAGCTTCATTATTTTGTTAATGTAGCAAGCGACATCTGTATATATAGGTACTCTATTGAGAGAGATTTCAACAACTCCCTCGATATTTCTCTCTGGAAAATCTCTCTCGAAATTATTCCTATTGTTGGATCCATTTCACCAGTAGATGATGAAATAACAAAGTAATCAAGATTGATAGTCCTTGAAATTTCAAACATATTCATGGAAACAACAAATTTTAGTGAGACCACAAGAGAAACTACTCTTTAAAACTAGACTGCAAGTTATTAAATTATATTGTGGTTATCCCTAGCTATAGATTGGGAGACAATATTGTGGTTAACATACCCACAAATCACAAACACATGAAGCATATGGGTTATGGCCATAGATCGCAGTATTAGACTGTAGATGTGATTTAGCCATCACATGCAACAATGATTTGTAGTGAGTGGTAGCTTAGACGTAGTTCGTAGGATTAGAATGAAGACAATATTTATGTCGTAAATTGTAATATTAGATAGAATATGGGATTTAAATATGATTTGTTGTGGTAGTTTGTAGTGAGTAGTAGCTTAGCCACATACCGTGAGGGTAGATAAATGGTTAGATTCCTTTGTGACATGCAATCATTATTCACGATATATGGGGAGAAGAGGAAGAAATGCCCTAGATTTTTCCAGTGCGATGAGGCAAGGTAAGGTGGGGTTCCATTAGGAGCATTTTGAGGTCTAAAATGGACCTCCTAAGGAAATTATAAAGTAATAGTACGAATAATAAAATAGGATTGGATTGCATTATGAAAGTTTATAGGGGAAAAGGGAAAAAACATTTTTTCAACTTATCTCGCTATGGGTTTACTCAAATTTCGAGTGGAAACACTTATTGGATGCAACATTTCATTCCTCATCCAAGGAGTACCCATGTTTCATACTTTTGATGGACCCTACTACACAAAAAATGAGAAATGCATGAAAAGTGTGATTGCAATCATGTTTTTTCATGCATTTCTCATTTTTCTTGTAGAAGGGTCCATTGAAAGTATGCAACATAGGTAATTCTTGGATGAGGAATTAAATTTTGCATCCAATGAGTAATCTCGATCGAAATTTGAGTAAAACCTTAGGAAGATAAGTAAAAAATATGAGTAGAAAAATTAGTTTTATTATTTTATTATTTTTTATATTTTAGCTTGTTTACTCCAAAAATGGTGAAGCATCCCCCATGGTTGACATCATCATCTTGAATCCTATTGGTTCTTATAAATTTTATTTGAATTGTACATTTTTATTAGGCGGCCCATTTTAGACCTCAAAAGCCCCCTAATGAAGGATTGAATCCTTGAGCATTCACATGGAAAGGATTGGCTCATTAGACCAAAAAGATTGTAAGAATGTTGTGAATGCAGTTGGATTTATATGGTTCAGGGTCATAGTAAGGGAAAATGTTGGGAAGATTGAATGACGATGTAACCCAAATGACAATAAAATGAAAGATAAATCACTACTACAAACTACAATACAATGATGTGTGGTGAAGTAAAATTATGAGTGTAGACACAAACAATTCCTCTAGCCCAATAATGGGTCTAGCCACAACTGATACATTCTATGGAATATTTCCTTAGGTTAGAACCAATTAAGAGGGCCTACCTCTTAGTACACTTATTCCATTTGATGATTTCATTGCTTGCTCACTCCAACTATCTCTCGTTTCCTTCTTCAAACACCTGAAACAAGTAAACAACAACAAGCAACAACCATGATAATAGGGAAAT
>APFE030791335.1:17125-50399 GCA_000404065.3 Pinus taeda
TTTTCTAGGTTGGGCCTGTGTTTTGCCCTTTTGGACCCCTTCCCCTCACTCAATCTCTGAGATTCCACTTTCCCCTACTTCCTAACATCCCTCGCCACTTCCCAAAATTTCCCCAAGAATTTAGAAGCCCCTTATCCCCTTCATTTTGCTTCATTTTGACAACATTCCTTGTTTCACACATCGGGACAAGTTTCACTCAAAAGATGTTCCAGAGCAATCAAAGATGCATTTTGAAAAACCGAGAGAGTTTTTTTTCCACAACATGCCAAAGAAGAAAAAACTCCTTCCCGTTTTACACAGGTGTCATTGTTTTAGAGAAATGTCAAAAATACCATTGCCTTTGGAGAATTGATTCACCTCTGAAGTGACCTTGGGAAAATCAAGTGTTCTCCTAGCTTGGTTGGCCAAATGACTTTCATGATAAGTCAAATGATAACTCGACACAAAGAGATTTCCAATGAGCTATCATGAGCTCAATTTGGAGTTGAGGAAGACATTAAAAAGTTGACTGCAATAGAACTCTGCCTTGAGGCAGCCTCATTTGGCATATTTTGACCAGTCTTGGGAGATTTCATTTTTGACAAGGCAAATGAAATCCAAATTGAACAATTCTAGTTGGGTTGGAAAGTAGACTCAAATAACTTTCCAAAGAGCTATCCTGAACCTGATTCTGACACAAGGAAGGCCTTCGAAAGTCTCCTGCAAAAAGGTGCTACACTAGGCTCTATGCGCCGCGCACCTCAAGCCCAGTGCGCCGTGTGCGACCGATAAGATTGGGAGGTCCAAATGAAAAATGGCTTACATTTTTGGATTTTTCATGATGAAATACACATGCTCAGAAATTTCCAAGACATTTCATCAAGTTTTGGGTGATCAAAAGCTCAAAAAACATCATGAAAATCACCTTTCTGCAACAACAGGAAGTACTTCTGGGAGAATCCACTTTTGGAGGGTCAAATGGAGACCAAATTGGAAAATTCCACTTGGGTTCGAAAGTAGACATCCCGGGCTTTCCAACAAGCCAACCTGAGCTCAATTGGGATGCCAGGAAGTGCCCCAAAAGTAGGTGGAAAGGCGTGCAGTGCATAGGGCTCAGGTGCGCGACGCACAGGGGTTTTTGGCAGAATTTTCACCTTCCAACTCAGAATTTCGGCTAGTTATGACTAGTTTCACCTCTTGATGTGGTGTTTGACCCAACTTGATGTAATTTGATGCGTGTGATGTAATTTTGGTACATTTTTACTTTTTCTAGAGGATTCATTCACTAAAGGTGAAAATTAAATGAATGAATTAGTTTCCTAGCATATAGGGGTAAGTTGTTTGACCACCTAGATTTCATTTCCTTGTTTAGAATTAGTTCAAACAGCTCCTAGAATGATGAGATCGACCCCTAGAGGTAAGGAAAGGGGTTAGGATGGTCTATATGATGTAATTTCTCAATGATTTTCATGGGTTGGAGAGGTTGGACTCTTGGGAATAGCTTGACACTATATTGTACATATCTTATCTACATTTTTTGGCAAAGGAAAGACCAGGGTTTTGCAGCACTATTTGGGATCCATGTGGCTTTATGTGTTGATGGTGTGTTTCTCTCAATACTTGTAAGTTGTGTATGTGCATCATTATCTCTATTGAATCTTTTGTAATTAAACAAATGAAGTGTTAAGGTAGAATCCATGAAATTGCTATGCTCTGCCTTTAAATTTGTTTAATCTTCTATGTTTTCTTCAGTTTAAGGAGAATCCTCGAGACTCCCTTGCTCTCCTTAGCCCCTCACCAGTTTGATCTACCCATCTCACCTAATTTAAGGCATCAAAACAATCGCCTATCTTGCCCCAAGTAGATATCTGCAAAAAGTTGTGCCTCATCCCCGCACCCAAATTTGCCTTTCCCTTGAATTCAAAAAAATCATTAAAAATCAATTCTAAACTTTTTGTACTCCATACCTAGCCTAAAATTAGTCATCAATTCAGTCATCTCGAGCCTCTTTGATTATCTTTTGTCGATTTTGACCTGGAGAGAGCCCTCTCCTGTCCTCGTAGGGCTAGCTATGAGGCTGAGCGTGGTTTGATGTGGCCTTGAGTCTTACCTTATTTTAGCCTAAGGTAGATTTGAGTGCTAACAAAAAGAGTAGAGCTGAGCCATCAGATCCTATATCACTCATCAGCACACACAACCTGCTTGCCAATGACCCATAGATTGCCCCTAAATATCTAACCAATAAGGCACAAGCCATTGAACACTTTGAAGATATGCAAAGGCTACTTGGGGATGACTGTGTGCATGCATGCATGAGAAGATGGAACACCTTACCTCACAGTTTGCAGATCATGGAATACCATTCCCCCATGAGACTGAAGGAGGCATTAAAAAGAGTGCCAATGTATAAGAGCTCCATGCCAATGCTGAAGGTCAACTGGATTGGCCTCAAAGTAAGTCCTCCACTCATATTAGGCATGCTGGAAGGAAAAAGAGAAGAATAAGAGGAGTAGTGGAAGGACATAAACAAAAAGGCAGGGTGTTATGGCCCACATGAGCAGACCACACCAGAATCCTGGGATGTTAGGGAGGCCACCAGGGCAATAAAAGATGAGGAGATTGACTAAGTTGCTCAGAGGATGAGCAACACTTTTAGTAGGGTGGTGATGACGAGCCTCATAAATGGGTAATTATATGGGCTCATTTTACCTCCTAACCTAGTCAAATCAACCATTCTCTTAGCTTATTGTATGATTTTCTAATTATATTTATGCTTATAGAGTGAGTTGAGTTAGTTATGATGCCATGTGCTCTTACATGTATTTAATGCAGATTATTGATGGATTTCGAGGTCAAAGTCAAGCATCCAGTGGTCAAATGGCAGCAATAACTCGAAGTAGACAGAGGAGAGGGATTATAGGAGGGAATACCCCTCATTTATTACTCCTCACTTTGAATTCCCCTTCATTCAGCTCAGAGTACAAGCAGCTGAATCATGCACTAGAAGGTAGCCAAGCAAGTGGAGGATGACTGATAGTTACCTTTAGTTTTGGAAGTCAAGCCTCCCTGATTTTAAGGAAGTTTTTGGTAGCTTCAAATTTATAAGTAGAGAGGCCTAGGGACTCACTAGGGTCAAATTTTTGCTTATGTAAACTCTGCTCAAATTTCGAGCTTATTATCTTGTGACAGTTTTATGTAATCTTGGTATTTTTTGATAATGAAGATGGAATTCTTTTTGAGCTAGCACTGAGTTACCTCAGAGGGTTGAAGCTCTTAGGTTAGGGCCCAATCCAAGTATCCAAGCTTCTCTTTACTTGTATTTGTATTCTTACTTCAGTTTGTAGAATCAATTTGCTGTTAGATGTATTTCTTTTATGGTTAAGAATAGGTTGCTTTTGATGATTTAGTAGTTTGCTTTCATTTGTGCTTTCTATAGCAGGTTGAGAACTGATTAGAAAATATTCAAAAGGCTAGCAATAGTACCTTGGCCTCTCTTCCTCCCTTTGGGACCATGATTTGAGGCAAAGACGCTCTTGCTGCCCCAAAAACACAGATTTCCCTCATTCATAGGACTTCTAGTGTTTACAGCTCTTTAGTAGGTTGATAGTCTTTTTTTGCTTTGCTTCAGATCTCCTTTATCATGTTCACTTCTTGATTTACAGTAGTCATTTTTTCATTCTTTCCTTGCTTGCAGTATTTCTCAGTATTTCCTTTCATAGATCATAGTTTAGACCATTTTAATGCAAAACTCTATTTTTCTAGATGCACTCATTTCATTGCTTGCTTGATCTTCTTGGTTAACTGTTAGTTTCTATGTAGCAAATCTCTTCCAGTAGTAGGCTAGATTATCAACAATCAAATCCCCCATCTGATCCATGCCCTACAGGTCTCCAAAACCTCACCTCAATTCTGCCTTAGTTTCCTTCATTTTTCATAGGACTTCTTCCTCTCTCCTTGAGAAAACCCAATCATATTTCTCTCTCCTGGTGGTTTATGGTAGACCTTAGGTGCCCTAACACCTCACCCCAACCTTTATCCACCTTTTCCACCCACTCTCACACCCTCAAAATAACGGAAATTTCTCTCGGCCTCCTCCTGTAGGCCTCCTGTAGTTTCCCTGTTTTCCTCCTGTAGTTTCCCTGTGTCCTCATGTAGTTTTTCTTGTAGGATTTCTTTTGAAGGCCGAGTGTGGGAAAAGCCTCCAGAAGGCCATGTAAGACCTCGTATGACCCATTCACACCATATTCCATCCTTGCAAGCTCCAAAACCACCCTTTCACGCCACCTGTTCACTGCCACACTCACACACAATAAATTAGATGTATGTCAAATTCACATAAAAACACATAAAAATCCAAAAATATGTTTTTTACTTATTTACTTCTAGAAATAGCACGGTTAGATGTTGTTTTCTTTCTTGAGTAGGTAATGGCATTGCTTTCATGGCTTTCATAGTGTTTTTGGCAAAAGTAGAATTAGCTTGATAATTAGGGTTTACTAGGTCTTGCTTTACATTCCAGTCTTTTTCCTTTCTGCAGTTAGAATAGCTTATGTAGAGTAATATTTCTTTCTTTCATCACACATAGAGCTTCTTCTAAGATCTATAGAAGTTGGCTTGAGCTCCTAGTGATCTTGCATCGGTTGACCAAATGACAACCTGCAATGAGAACTAGTACATGTGCATACAACACCAATGCTTCCAAGTTTGATACGAACTACCGGGTTGATAAAAGTAAATTTGGAAGCCCAGGAGTTGCAACATTCTTTCTATAATACTGGCACTCACCGGGTTAGTCCTGAGAAGTGTGAATTCTTAATGAGTGCAGGGACTGTCCTTGGTCATTCGATATCTTATGAGGGAATACAAGTGGACCCAAACAAAATGACCATAATAAAAAGGGTCCATACTCCTCAAAAGAAGAGGGATTTTAGGAGTTTCTTGGGCTTATTTGGATACTATATGAGGTTTATCAAGGACTTTAGCAAAGTTTCTTCACCATTGTTTGGATTGCTGGCCATGGACTTAGAATTTTGCTGGACATATAGCTTCCAAGAGGCCCTTGAGATCTTGAAAGAAAAATTAACCATTGCACCCATTCTTAGGGGACTAAATTGAGATCTGCCTTTCCATATCCATGCTAATGCATCTGAGAAGGACATGGGGGTATATTTAGGAAGAATAGATGGTAAGTTACCTTATGCCATTTACTTCATTAGTAAAAATCTATCTAACGTTGAATTGAACTACACCGATTGAGAAAGAACTCCTGGTTGTTGTACACTCCTTGAACAAATTCATACACTACATCACTTGATACCAAAATTTTGTGCATAATGACCATAAAAATATCAAATAATTGACGAATAAGCCTGATGTGAATGCTAGAATCATTAGATGGTTGCTATTGTTATAGCAGTTTGATTTAGCTATCATTGACAAGCCATGAAAATAAGTTGTAGTTGCAGATTTTCTATCTAGACTTGCTTTGCCTGTAGGTGATGAAGGGATGGTCAATGATTAGCTTCCATATGAACACTTATTTTCTATCTCAGTTCTATCTCCATGGTTTTCTTACATAGCTAACTACCTAGTTGGATTGGGGGAAATCTCTTCACGCTGGGACCAAATCAAATCTTAAGGGGATGTGTTAGGGAATATGAGGTCTTAGAAATACTCTCAAACTATCATGATTGCCCCTGTGGAGGTCATTTTTCTACCAAGAGAACAACTTTCAAAGCTCTACAATCTAATTACTATTGACCCACTCTCCATCAAGATGCAAGAATGCATAGAAATATATTTGATCAGTGTGAGAGGATGGGGAAACTCACACCCAAGGATGAAATTCTCCTACAACCCCAGGTGGCCTTAAAGCCATTTGAAAAGTGGGGCATGTATTTCATTAGGCTAATTGATCCACCATAAGGGTAGAAAATGTACATCATTGTGTGCACTGATTATTTGATAAAGTGGGCTAAGACAAAGGTTGTCAAGGAAAAAACAAAGGAGAAAGTGTCTGAGTTCTTAAGGGAGAATATCTTCTACAAATTTGGGTACCCCGAAGATATAGTCACTAATCAGGGAGCTCAATTCACATCTCGTTTGATTGAGAATCTTTTAAGGCAACATCATATCAAACACAAAAAATATACTACCTATCACCCTAAGGCAAATGGACAAGTGGAGGTTACAAATATGGAATTAGAGGGCATCCTCACCAAGGTTGTAAGCAACAATAGGAGGGATTGAGAAGATAGATTAGTGGAGGCCACTTGGGCCTATAACAAAACTTGGAAAAAAACTACTAGTTTTACTCTATATGATCTGGTTTATGGAAAGAAAGCTTTGTTCTCCATTGAGTTTGAGTATAATACTTTGAGAATGGTAGCCCAATTGGACTTAGATATTAGCAAAACACAACAAGAGAGGCTGCTCGAGTTAAATGGCTTGGATGAGTTCAGAATGCAGGCCCTCCTACACACCGAAGTTATACAATTGTAGAGGAAGGTATGACATGATAGGAATATCAAGGAAAAAGTTTTTGAGGAAGGGGATTGAGATTTACTATGACTATAGGTTCAAGGATTTCAAAGGAAAATTGATGACAAGATGGTTAGGCCAATACCTGATAGAGAAATGTAATGACAATGGAGCTGTTCAAATCAGTACCATTAATGTAGAAGGGATTCCCTTGCTTGTTAATGGCTAAAAGTTGAAGGTATACAAAAAACCTATGTCTAAGGAATAATTCATCAACACCATTAATAGAGAGATTTGAAATGTTCATATGTTAAACTGAAGTAGAATTGATTAATGCCAATAGTGAACTGAATGTTAACTTAAAGTGCTTTAACCATGAGAATTGATTGAAAAGGGATGAATTGATGATAGAATTAAAACATAAGCAAGATGTAAACAGAAGTGAAAAGTAGGAAAAACACAGTGATACCAGAAAACAAGATTTATTACGGAGTTCGTCCCTGATGGACTACGTCTTTGGGTCTGCTTTCAATATGGGCATCTGCTTTATTAGGATTGAATCCGAGGAGGTCGATTACACAAAAAATTAACCAGACTGATTATGCACACATGCACTTCTAGTCATTTTCACAAAAAATCTCTTTGAAATAGCTTTCCAACACCTGTCATGGTTCCCAATTTTGACTCCAGATGCTCCTGTTACACTAAAAACAAAACAACATATATCCTCTAGAATCTGCATACAAAACTCAAAACCGCTCTAAGCCTTTCTTCATGACCAAAAGGTGAATTTAAAGAGTTCCATGTTCTATTTCGAGCTTTCATGGATAAACATAACATCTGGTTAAGCATTAATCCTCATATGGTCTCGAGCTTACCACTAGAGGACACCTTAGGCTAATGGTTCATGGTTGTTTCATTAAAAATGGTTCATGGTTACATTTAACCACTAGTAGTCAGGTTGACTATGTGGATTTGGTTGATCACCCAAGTGAATAGGTTGCAGTCTAGCCACAAAAGGCCACGGTGACCTTTAGCCCCGGCGGTTCTGGCTACCGATGCGGTTGTCTAACTCCACATGCGACAGATGCTCCGTAGTTAGCCTAACCGCCTCCCCACTTCATGGTCTCAACGAGGTTTAGCCATTCACATGCCCCTTTTTCTAATGCAGTTAGGGTGCGCGTTAACTCCATGGTTCCAAATCCTGTTACTTTTTTTTGCCCGTCACATGGACGTGGCTACGGTTAAGGTGTGGAGCTATGCTAATGCAGTGGTTACCTGACAGTTCCCTTCCAACCATGTGAACATAACTACAGTCCGACATGGTTTAGGAAGTTGTGGTTAGGGAATTTATGAAACACAATGTAATGTCATAGTTCGGGAGGGTTTGAAATTTAATGCTTTATTTTTAATGTATGGTTTAGGTATAGGTTAGGGTAATGGATTTAAGTTTGAATTAAGTTTTTTCATTATCTTTTTAGGGCTAGGACTTAGGTTTAGGTTTTAGTCTTCACATCATTTTGTTCTAAAAACCCTTTTACAACCACTTGTCACAATGTGACATATAAACCCATAAGATGATATCTATGGACTACATTTGACAACCAAACCTCAATGGAATTGATGACGAACACATGTTGACAACCAGGTACTAAACACCATAAAAACCCACATCAACCATTGACATCACTGGACAACCTGAACCATAAACATAACTATTGAAGCTAAAGACACCAGACACTGAATGCTGACGACGAAACTGGCGAAACTAATAAAGTTCAATACCTCATCGACCATGATCATTTGAAGATCACTTTGACATTGAACCACTGAACACTTCGCTCATGCTGGACTGATAAGATCCTCCTGAATCAATCCCCTCCACTTGAAAGCTTTTGGACCAAAAAAATTTGACTAGATAGATAACTAATGAGGGTAGAGCTCCCTCACTCTCCACCTTGCCCTGATGATGTACCAATACATTTGATCAACCACATGAAAGTGATGACCCTGATGATGCTAATCATGGCAAAATTTGAATCTGTGAACTATTCCATCCATCTGTAATATGCTCAACTTGTGAAGATGGTTAAACAACCTATTATGAACATGGAAATCAACTTCTTTCCATGAAGTACCATGAACCAGTGATTCATAAACATCTTTGAAAATAGTCTCTACAGAATATTGTTCAATACCATTGACATGTACTAACAATCTATTTTGTGGAATAACATAAACATTCAAATACATTCTGAACATCATACCATCTGCTTGATTTGATATACTTTCCTAATTCCTGATTACTATGTGAAATTTCTGCAATAAACCCATCAAACTAGAATAGGAAAACTGCCGCAACTTAGTTTGACTTTGAAAGTATTGAAATGTCGGATGATTTATTTGAATCACTGTTTCTTCATTCATTAAATCATGTTTCCGTTGATTACCACTTTCCGCTAGTATATAAGTTTCCGTTATATGTACTGGATACTTTAACATTGCTTTAGAAAAGGCTTTATATGAAAACAGATGGGCTTCCTATCCACTTGAAAAGAGGCTTCCAAACTATTTGAAACATGAAATGGTGACACAATACAAGAGAAATTTATAACTGACTTTCGCCAATATTGTCCTGCATCCCTATAACTGATAACTTCCAAACTTGGATAGAATTGATTCATTCTGACATTAGGAAGAGGAGATTTGGACATCAACATTAACTCATGTTGCATTCCCTGCTTATGAGTAAGATGTTTGGGTTATTTAAATAGAATTGAAAAAGTTTCTACCTCTTTGATCAAACTATCTTTAAGCTGAGACTCATAACTTGAACAAACATCACATCGAATCTTATGTTGTTCTTTTACACACATGATTACAAATATCTTATTTGAACTTATTAATCACTTCATCTGATTAGCAACAAATAAATTCAAGTGAGTTTTACTTTTATGTGCCCTGACAATAATTCAACCCCATCTTTCTTAAGGTGATATTTATGCTCTCTCCTATAAAATACTGCATCACGATCATAAAGATAAGGACTTCCTAAGACAACTCCACACATGTCTACTGAAACCACATCTAATTCCACTTCATGAATGTAATTAGTTGTAATGGAAAATCTTAATCGACATTGTTTTGTGACTTTTATCTGAGTTGATTTATTTAACCATCCTAATGGGTAAGTTCTTCAATGATTCCATGTCTCCAAACCCAAGTTCTTAACTAAATATTCAGATATTAAATTGGTCTGTGATCCACTGTCAAACATTGTATCTATTTTTGTGTTCTTATAAGTTATCTTTATGTTAAATAGTTCAACTTTTTTATCGTCATTTGAAGGATTTATGTTTGATGAAGATGCAATAGTATTCGAACTTGAGCCAATGTAAGAAGTTTTACCTGTCAAAACTATGGAAGTTATCCTCCTTTCATCATCTGAATCAGAGCCTAGATCTTGTTGGATTGTTGCATTTGCTTTCTTTTCATCCTTCTCCTTAAGGAACTTTTTGGGCTTAAGTTATAGATGAAGTTTCCAACACCTAGATTCATCATGACCGGTTTTATGGCAATGAGAAAAAGTAGGTTTTTCCTTTTGAGTTGTTGATGATTTCTTTCTCTTCGAAGTTCCTCCCCTTACTGTCATTGGAATACTTGATTTCCAACTCTGTGGATGATTGCGATGAAAATTTGAATGGTCTGCCACCTGATTCAATATGTATGGCTTGAACACACACTTCATCAAAATGATCAGGGTTAAACATCAATAATGTATACCGCAAATATGAATGTAAACTACTGATGTATTTTAACAAAGTTTCACGTGTATCCAATGAAATACCAAGCACCAATGCTTTCTTTCTGAACTCCCGAGTAAACTCCTAAACACTTTGCCCTTAACCTTGCCTTAAGTTCTTCCAATCAATAACAACTTGCTGCATATATCCTAAAGGATAGAATTCTTTCCTAAGAGCTTTTAAAAACTTATACCATGAAGAGATGACCTTACCTTTCCACTTTACATCTATTTGAGAATTACTTTCCCACTAGATTAAAGTTGTCCCCCCCATTCCAAGTGTAGCTAACTGAATTTTCGTTTTATCGCCATAAATGTTCTGAATGCGACAATACACTTATAACTACTTAATATAGTTATCTAACTTTTTAGGATTCATTTCACCATCATAAATAGGTAACTCAAATTTTACATCAAGTTTCAAAAGAGATGTTTTGTTAAGTTTCTTTTCTGTTTCAGATTCTGCACTGGAAGAAGAAGAAAGATGATGATGATGATGGAGATGATAGAGGTGAAGGAGGCTTATCAGCCTTGCCTTTACCTTTGTCCTTCTTCAATGTCTTTAAAGAAGAAGCTGCATCTCTCGCCTTCTTATCTTCGTAGAGTTCTCCCAACATCTGCTGCATACTCAAGAATGCTTGCTGAAACTGTTCCTCGCTCGTCTTGGTTTCGGGGGTTTCACTTGCATTAGATCCTATCATGGTCGACTTATGAGTGACTCCTCGCTTTCAAATCTCTAGATCAATATCCTCGAGAGTTCCTTCTCCACGTTGTGACTTTGACTTGGTTAACATTCACTAGCAAAATTCTACAAACGCAACATGCTCTGATACCAAATTATATGATCTTAAATCTTAAATGATCATATGTTAAACTAAAGTAGAATTGATTAATGCCAACAATGAACTGAATGTTAACTTAAAGTGATTTAACTGTGAAAATTGACCGAAAAGGGATTAATTGATGATAGAATTAAGACATAATCATGATTTAAATAGAAGTGAAAAGCAACAAAAACAAAGTGATACTAGTAATCAAGATTGATTACAGAGTTTGTCCCTAATGGACTACGTCTCTGGGTCCGCTTTCAAGATGGGTGTCCGCTTAGGATTGAATCCGAGGAGGTCGAGTACACAGAAAATTAACCAGATTGATTATGCACATAGGCACTTCTGGTCACTATCACAAGAAATCTCTCTGAAATAGCTTTCCAATGCCTGTCATGGTTCCCAATTTTGACTCCTGATGCTCTTGTTACATTGAAAACAAAACAACCTACATCCTCTAAAATCTGCATACAAAACTCAAAACCACTCTAATGCATTTCTTCATGACCAAAAGGTGAATTTAAAGAGTTCCATGTTCTGTTTCAAGCTTCCATGGCTAAACATAGCATCTGGTTAAGCATTAATCCTCATATGGTATTGGTCTTACCACTAGAGGACACCTTAGTCTAATGGTTCATGGTGGTTTCATTAAAAATAGTTCAAAACTTGACTAAAAACCCAAAAAAGACTTTATAATTACATTTAACCGTTGGTGGTCAAGTTGACTACTCGGAGTTAGTTGACCGCTCATGTGAATAGGTTGTAGTCTAGCCACAAAAGACCATGGTGACCTTTAGCTGCAGCAGTTTCAGCTACCGACGCAGTTTTCTAACTCCGCATGTGACAGCTGCTTCACTGTTAGCCTAACCACCTTCCCACTTCGTAGTCCCAATGAGGTTTCGCTGCTCACATGCCCCTTTTTCTAATGTGGTTAGGGTGCACGTTAACTCGCAGTTCTGAAGCTTGTTACTATTTTCCGCCCTTCACATGGACGTGTCTACAGTTAAGGTTTGGGGTTGCACTGAGGCGGTGGTTACCCTGACGGTTCCCTTCTGCCCATGTGAACATAACTAAAGTCTAGCACAGTTTAGGAAACTGCAGTTAGGGACTTTATGAAACACATTGTAATGTATTATAATGTCATAGCTTGGGAGGGTTTGAACTTTAATGCTTTATTTTTAATGTATGGTTTAGGTAGAGGTTATGGTAATGGATTTAGGTTTGAATTAGGTTTGTTCCTTAGCCTTTTAGGTTAGGTTTAGGTTTTAGTCTTCACATCATTTTGTTCTAAAAACCATTTTACAACCACTTGTCACAATGTGACATACAAACCCACAATATGATATCCATGGACCACATTTGACAACCGAACCCTAGCGGAATTGATGACGAACACATGTTGACAACTATGTACTAAATACCATAAAAACCCACATCAACCATTGACATCACCGGACATCCTGAACCATAAAAATCACTATCGAAGCTAATGACACCGGACATTGAATGCTGACAACGAAACTGGCGAAACTGATAAAGTTCAAGACCTCATCGACCATGATCATTTGACGATCACTTTGACATTGAACCACTTAATACTCTGCTCATGCTGGAATGACAAGATCCTCCTGGATGAGTTAATGTGATTGGAAGTGTCATAGCTTCCTGTCTACAACATTTCTAGATATTGTCTTGAAAATAAATAGAAAAAATAATAAAAGGCATGGATGAAAACCGTTATGAGGCATCTAAGGCCAACTCTTAGGTTGAAAACCTCTCTAAGGCAACCTAGGATTAAAGACAAAGAAGAAAAATAAATATCTCTGGGTGAAAACATCTCTTGAGGTGCCCAGGGCAGGTATACAGGTTGAAAACCACTTGTGAGGTAGCCTGTGTGTCTAAAAAAAAAAAAGTAAACAAAGAAAAAGCCCATGACACAGATCCACAACATGTTTGTTAATTATTTTTTTCATTTTGCAGGTTTGAAGACAATGGAAGATTCCATAGCTACAGGGATAAAATCCTCAAAATTCTCTCCACTTATCCCTCCGTCCACTTCATATCCACAATCCAAACTCATGTGCTCACCACTCCCCATCATCCCAATACCTAAAAAATCAAATTTCGGCCCCTCTCTAGATTGTTATAGGAAGAACTTGTAATTTATACAGGAAGGTCCTGTAGTGCTACATGAGGGCTCTGAAAAGCTACAAGAGGGAAATATGAATGAAAGGACCACCAGGAATGACCTTGCCAAGGATAAATAAGGTTCT
This sequence comes from Pinus taeda, assembly GCA_000404065.3. Lineage (NCBI taxonomy): Eukaryota > Viridiplantae > Streptophyta > Pinopsida > Pinales > Pinaceae > Pinus > Pinus taeda. The sequence continues at coordinate 30,487 of APFE030791335.1, forward strand.
CCCACCATGGTCCACCATCTATCCATTATTCATCCATACCAGTTCATAGAAAAAATAATATTTTTCATTAAAAACCCTCTACTCTATCTTACCCTCTAAAAATTCCTTAAGAAACACATAGAGCACAACCTCTCCATTTTCACAAACCTACACTACTCCCTCAAAGCCCTAGCATCATCCTCCAAACCCTTTACATCCTTTCCAATCACCCCCATGTAGTTTGAAGACCATGGAAGAGAAGAAAAGGATTGCTACAGGTAGAGAACCTCCACCTTTTGTAGCTTGTGAAAACCTCACAGAAAGCCATAATATTATTTTTTTCCATCAGTAGAGGGGGTGATAAAAACTCACAAGGTACTCTACAGTGGTCATACCACTCCAAGTAGGACTCTCCACCTGAAACAACACCTTGGACATCAACAAAGGACCTGCACACATAGCAACAACAACATTCAAATACCATGAGGAGAAAAAAATATATACATAGGAAAAGGAAAAACACAATAAGACAACTCCCTTAGTGATAGTACAAAGGTCCAACTCCAACTAAACATCCATGCCTTAGCTAATCATGAAGTAGGCATAGGTATGGAAACCTCTCATCTTCTCCCTATGTTTAAATAATGGAAAAAGTATAAATGTCAAGGGGAGGTATTTTTATAAGTTGCAGGTGGCTAGTTAACTTGGCCACTTCAAATGTGATTATGAGCCCTCATGCAATGTGGAGGTCTCACGTTAGTCAAGTTAGGATCATAGAGAGTGGGTGTTTATTACGAGGGATGAGGGAATGCTTACTCCAAGAGGGGACAACGGTCCAAATGTATTGTAACTGTAGATTAACCTGATAATGCAATATAGTAAAGCAAAATACTTTAATCTACTTCTACAATCAAACTTGCGGAAGCTTAATAGATTTGAGTAATATCAAGCATAACACATATATCTAGAAGCATAATCGATACACATGAAACATAGAAAATACTCAGGGGAAAGCCTCAGCTAAAAATCCCACTCTCTGTATTATCATACAAGGTGGAAATACATTAGAATTACACAAAGCCTTAGCTCTCACAGCTAGCCATCTCTCAGTACAATCCTCCTAGATGCTCACAAGCAATCAAAGCTTCTCACAGACCTTCTCCTTTACCCTCCAAGCCTCCTATTTCCTTGCGCAGTTTCTTTGGGTGATCCTCTTGTTACCAAGTGTAACATTGATCACTCACACTAATCTCACACCTTGTAAAACTGTGCAATCCTCAAGGAACCTTATTCCTTCTACATGGATGAGTTTCCTTTATAGGAAAACTCATGCAAATGATAGTGCAATGTCCCTGTCCTTAATCTCAACTAGGTCTTTCTCAGAATAGACATGCATGAGTTAATGATGAGAGAATCTTCAATTATCTAGAGTACACTAGTTTGATGCATGCATGCATTAACTAATTGAACTCACAATTAGTTCCTCAAACTATTTGGAACTAATACAACTGGACATAACTTAGTTAACTGAGCTAACTAATTACAACTCACTTATAACTCAACCTTATCTCCTTAATTAAGGGATAATCTCCTTAATTTAAGGGATAACTGTTGCATGAATTCACAAAGACTTATAGCTTGAATTTCTCCAACTAATTAATCCATGATGAATTAATTAATTATTTTTCAAGTAGCTGGTGAGACTAAATTAAAATTTTAATTCTCAATTTTAATTCAAAGACAAATTAAAATTGGAATATTCTGAATGCTATTTTTAGCATTTCTTGTTGCTATTCTCAACACTCCCTCTCAACAAGAAAGGAATTCAACTCGATCACTATCCTGAACCTTTGGAATGTTTGGCATGCAACACTTCTCTCTAGTGTTGTTGCTCCAACAACTCTAGAAACAAAAACAAACATCCAACCTGAATCAGTATGATGCATGTGTCATCAAAGTCTTTGACTACTATTGCCTCTATCAACTGAAAACTTGGCGCTTCGGATGACTTTGCCTCTGTACACTATTGTCAATCCTTCTATGTGCTCTTCAGTATTTGACTACTCTAGCCTCTGTCACTTTGATCTCTGATTGCATCAATCCCACTGATTCCTCCCACTACTATGTACTTTGGGCTCCCATAGCAAGGTACAATCCATGAGATAAAACCTCTCAATGGACCCTGCCCAATTTCAGCCTTCCTAAGACTATCACTTCATATCGCGCCACCTCACACCTAGAGGTATGGCTGCATGTGATCCCTCTGCTGAATTAGCTCAAAATTTCACTGTGCTAGAGGTCTCTGCATAAGTGGATGCCTCCACTCGGTCTCCTCTCAGCATCTCCACTTGCGGATCCTCCACAATTTTCTGAGACTTCTTCTAGGGCTGCATGTTGAGAGGTAATTTACTATGTTATGAAACCAACTCACAAAAATATAGAAAAGATATATCTATGCCTTAGATTCAGCCTCTTTGAGGGGGAAACCTCCTTTAAATTACACAAATGAACAATTCTTGGATGATACAAATGACAAGACCTCCTTTTTATATATAGGAGACTAAGGTGTCATAATATAATCAGAGCTGACATAACAATAATAATGTAAGGGCACAATAATAACAATAGTGGGCTTCTATGGGCCACAATAGTAAAATATGGGGACTGCATAGGTACAACAATATAATAAGGGGGTTGTACTAATAACAATAAGGGGTTACACTAGTAGTATAGGGGCCTAATATGCCCCTCTCCTTCAAAAAGTGTTGTCCTCAACGCTTGAGTAGTTCTTGATGCTTCTGTATAAAATTATTGTCCTCCCATGTGGAATCTTCAACAAGTAAGTTCTTCCACTTGATGAGATACTCTGAAATTGATCGATTTCATAGCTGTCGGGTTCTTGTTTCTTTGACAGCTCCGGGTTCCAATATGATTTTTCCTTCCGCTTCAAGTTCTCTCAATATTGTTTGAATTGGAATCTTCTACAACTTTTGAATGAGTGGCCACACTTCTTCGTCCTTCTTCCATTCATTCCTTGCTTCGTTTATCCAATCTGGTTGGATAATAGAAATAACACAAAACAATGCTTCCACATCCTCATCCTTTCTTGAGAGTGCATCTACAACAAAATTTTTCTTCCCTTTTCTATATATGATGTCAAAGTGATAACCCAACATAGTTGTGACCCATTTTTTCTGTTCTTCTAAAGATAACATTTGTTCTAAAAAGTATTTAAGACTATTATGATCCATTTTTACCTTGAAGTGTCTTCCCATTGGATAAGGTTGCCATTTCTTAAGTGCATGTAGTATTGCCAACATTTCCTTCTCATAAATAACTGGTTTGAGATGTAGCCATAAAAATACCCAATCACCTACATCAAAATATTTTCCACTGCGATGCTGATCTACGTGTTGTTTCATTCGATTCTGCACCAAAGTGGCGTTATCCTTCAAAAGTTGGAGAACTTGTTGTTGATGCTCGATGTGATCTTTCACTGCTTGAACCCTCTTCTTCTTGATAAGTCCTTCTATATTTAGAGTTTGGGGAGTGGTAATTTTTTCCAATGCTTTACAAGATATGGTCAGATTCATTTCTTGATGCTGGATGTGATCTTTCACTTCTTGAACATTTTTCTTATTTATGTGTCCTTCTATCTTGATAGTTTGAGGCATGGTAATTCCGTCCAATTCATTATAAGATATGGTTGGATCCATTTCTTCTTTCTCGATGTGATTTTTCACTTCTTGAACCTTTTTCTTCTTGATATGTCCTTCTATCTTGAGAGTTTTAGGAGTGGTAATTCTTGCCAATGCTTTACAAGATATGGTCGAATTGATTTCTTCTTTCTTTGGGGTTGATTCCTAGTGTATATCCTCTTCTTTTGATGTTTCTTGATCCTTTTCTTCCTCCTTTTCATAATCTATGTAAAATAATTTCTTCTCAGCACACTTATGACCTTTAGTGCATTTGCTATTACAATTGTAACAAAGCCCTTTTTCTCTTTTTTCTTCCAATTGTTGTGGTGTAACCCTTGTAGGTTGTGGAAGGCTAGGAGAAACAACACTTCCATCTTTATAGTTATGAAGGGTAGAATTCCTTGTTTCCCATAATTTTTTCTTTCCACTTTCTTGCCAACCTGAATGCCTCTCCAATGAATTAGGTTCCCAAAGACGAACCTCATGTTGAATGTTATCCTTTAAAGTCCCTATGGAGACATCAATCCTCTACTTCTCTGGAATATCATTTTACCTTATATTCAATTTTTGAAAGTCCTCAATGTGCTCTACCATTGAGCACTTTTGTTTGAGATTTATCAATTGGCTAAAGAGGGTATTTCTCTTTGTATCCTCATAATGTGCTATCATTTCCTTCGTAAAAATTGACCATGTGACAAGTGGTTTACGAGAAAAAAGCCCTTTATACCAGAAAAATTGATTCGGTTCTAAATAATTAGATGTAATACATACCTTTTGTAATAGTGGTACACCATTTAGATCAAAATATTTCTCCATCTATAGTATCTAATTTATCGAATCCTTGCCATCAAGCTTCCTCATCTCGCTTTTTCTTGATTTTAGGAGCTCGATCTTGAAACGAATGTAACTCTGTAATTTTGGATCTTCCAGTTTTGAAATCATGACCTGTAGTATTCCTCCATGTTCTCTTTCTAATGCCACCAGTCTGATCAAAATTGGATTCTCCAAGAAAGAGTTATGCACAATCTCCCAAAATGACTTGATTATACACCTTTTCAGAATAACGAACTTGTATGACGTGCCACGTGTAACTCTTTTGACCTTCGGATCTAAAAAATACATACAAAAGACTAAAATCCGTCCTATTTCTATAACTTCTTACGAAATTTCAATCTGATGCTCAGAGAGAAAGTTATGACTCTTTTCCCATGGTGACCTGTTTGAGATGTAATTTGGGAGTTTGCAAAAACCCTAACTTCCTCAGACTATATCTCCGAAAATATAGCAAGACAGGATCTAAAATTTGGAGCCGAGGTTCAAACTAATTTTTTTCTCAAATGGGTTTGTGTTTTAGCTTCTAAAACTTCGTAGAGAAAAACGTTATAGTGAAAATTCCATGATGACCGTTTTAGATGAAATTCTGGAGCTTGCAAAAACTATAACTTCCTCAGATTATATCTCCTAAAATATAGCAAGACAAGCTATGAAACTCGGCCCCAAGGTTCAGTGAGATTTATTCTCAAATGGGTTTTATTTTAGCTTCTGAAACATCGCAAAAATAAAGTTATAGTGAAAATACCACGATGACCTATTTGGAGCAACGAAACCTTAGAATCCAAAGCTCTGATACCAAATGTTATGAGACCAGCTCACAAAAGATTGAAAAGATAGATCAACACCTTAGAATTCAGCCTCTTCGAGGGGGAAACATCCTTTACATTACACAAATGAACAATTCTTGGATGATACAAATGACAAGACCTCCTTTCTATATATAGGAGTCTAAGGGGTCATAATATAATCAGAGCTGACATAACAATAATAATGTAAGGGCACAATAATAACAATAGTAGGCTTCTATGGGGCATAATAGTAACAATATGGGGACTACATAGGTACAAAAATATAATAAGGGGGTTGTACTAATAACAATAAGGGGTTACACTAGTAGTATAGGGGTCTAACATACTCTCCCTCTCAACCACCAAGTCTCTAACATTTGCCTTGCTCCTCAAGGCTTTGCATGCATCTTGAACCTCAAGAGCATACAAGTTCTTAACTCGTGAATTGATCTATTTCACTTGTCCCATGGTGATGTGTATAAGGAAAACCTTTCCCTTACTAAAAACAACATTGTAGCCTTTGTTCTCCAACATCACCATCGATACCAAATTCTTCTTCAGTCCAGGCACATACTTCACATTTGTCAAGGTGATAAGAGCTCCATGCTCCCTCTGAAAAGCAACTGTGACCACTCCTGAAACACTATACCTTTCATCGTCACCCATCTCTATGCGCATATCGAGGTCTTTCTCCTCCAAGGTACTGAATAAAATTTTATCGTCAGTCATGTGGAATGGGGCTCCACTGTCAAGATACCAACCACAACTCATCATCGATGAAACCATGCGTTCGATGAGAGTAAAGTCCATTTCAAAGTGAGAGGTGCCAATGACTCACCTTCTGATCCTTCCGAGGATCCCTTCTTAGACTTCTTCGATGGGAAATTAGTCGCATAATGACCCACCTTGTGAAAATTAAAGCATCTCACTTTAGACTTTTCACCCTGCTTCCCTCCATTAGAAGAATTCAATTTGAAATGGGATTCCTTCCCCTTCCCTTTTCTTGACTTACTCGCTAAGGCCAGATTTTATTCATCATCATCCTTGGATGAAGAACCATCTCGAGTGCTCCTCCTGATCTCCTCCTGCATGAGATCTGACCATAGTCGTTCCCAATCTGATAGTTTCTCCCTTCCATTCACAGAGTCCTGGTAGCTATTCCAGCTATTTGGAAGGCCAAGGAGAGCGAGGCTCACCATATCATCATCAACAGTAGTTATTCCCACACTTCCAAGCTCATCTCTACAGGTGGTGAGCTTGTTCAGAGATATGGAAATAGTATCACCGTTCTCTATCTTGATTCTTTGAAGCTTATCCTTGAGCGCCAATGTGCTTTGGTCGCTATTGTTCTGGTAGAGGTCCTTCAATATCTTCCACATTGAATATGGAGTATCCTTACCATGGAGACTCGAGACAATATGGTCTCGAACTCCCTCAAGGATGATCCATCTCGCCCTCGCCACACTCTTCTTCCACTCAACCAACTCTTGTGCATTAGTTGAAGCTGGCTTTGTAATTTCTCGATCAATGAAATCCTTCAAGCCATTGTCTTCTAATACAGCCTCCATGCGATCTTTCCATGCTATGTAATTCGAGATTCCATCCAAGGCATACTCAATTCTCAAGCCAGTGAATGCCATTGACCAACCTAAAGTATGAGATGAATTCGATTTGCACCTGCAACCCCAAACTTCAAAATTCAAATTCTCTTCTTAGTATATTGTTCACAGCTTCGATAACCTTTGCTCCGATACCATGTCAAAATTATGACGGTAGATTAACCTGATAATGCAAAATACTAAAGAAAAATTCTTTAATATACTTCTACAATCAAACTTGTGGAAGCTTAATAGATTTGACCAAGATCAAGCAGAACACATATAACCAAAAGAAAAATCAATGCACATGAAACACAGAAAATACTTAGGGGAAAGCCTCAGCTAAAAATCTCACTATCTGTATTATCATACAAGGAATAAATACATCAAGAATTACATAAAGCCTTAGCTCTCACAGCTAGCTAGCTCTCAGTAAAATCCTCCTAGATGTTCACAGGTAATCAAAGCTTCTCACAAGCCTTCTCTTCTACCCTCCAAGCCTCATATTTCCTTGCACAGTTTCTCTAGGTGATCCTCTATTACCAAGTGTAACACTGATCGCTCACACTGATCTCACACCCTGTAAAACTGCACAATCCTCAAGGAAGCTTATTCCTTCTATATGGATGAGTTTCCTTATAGGAAAAATCATGCAACTGATAGTACAATGTCCCTGTCTTTAGTCTCAACTAGATCTTTCTCAGAATAGACATAAATGTATTAATGATGAGAGAATCTTCAGTTATCTAGAGTACACTAGTTTGATGCATGCATGCATTAACTGAATGAACTCATAATTAGTTCCTCAAACTGTTTGGAACTAATCTAACTGGACATAACTCAGTTAACTGAGCTAACTAATTACAACTCAATTATAAATCAACCTTATCTCCTTAATTAAGGGATAATCTCCTTAATTTAAGGGATAACTGTTGCATGACTTCACAAAGACTTCTAGCTTTAATTTCTCCAACTAATTAATCCATGATGAATTAATTAATTATTTTTCAAGTAGCTGGTGAGACTAAATTCGAATTTTAATTCTCAATTTTAATTCAAGGACAAATTAAAATTGGAATATTCTGAATGCTATTTTTAGCATTTCTTGTTGCTATTCTCAACACTAAAAGAGGCAAACTCATGTATCTGTCAGGTCATCGCAATGCTCCAAGCCTAATCCAAAAATGGCATATTATGTACCAGGACTCAAATTATCTTTCATTTACACTCATTTAAAAAATAGTTAAGGTGAGGATGAGCTCAAGGTGCCATCGAGGAGATTCAAACCCTACTCTTCCATTTCTACAGGAAGCCTGAAAAAGCTATAGGAAGCCCAAGAGACTGCTACAGGTAGACTAAAAGGGTGAAGGAACTCTGCCAAGGGAGAAGCTGCAGGAGAAGGAAACCTAATTGGTCACAATGGAAAGCCTCTCCATGGAGGCATTACGGTGAAAAAAATCATCCAAGTCTTATGAACTCTTCCTCAAAGAGCAGTGGATGCAATTCCAAATCAAGACCCTAGCACAACATGGATCCATGCCATTTCAAGACTACAAACAATTCATTGAATTATGTGATCAAAATAGCATAGAAGATAGAGAAAAGTTGGTGGAGTTCTACAAGCATAACTTCACCTAAACTAATATGAATACTTGGGATCCCAATGCAAAGTTGGGGAACATGCAACTGATGGCCCTAACATATTGGATGACTCACGAGGAGGCTAGAATTGAAGAGGTAAAGAAAGTAATGACAAAGGAAGAAAAATAACCACTATATATCAGGGTAGAGTAGATATGCCCAAAGGCTATCATTAGAAATCATATCATCATCTCCAATGATGATGATCTAGCACCCAAATACCTGCCACGTAGGAGCAGGCCATCTCACATTTTTAAGACACACTCAAGTTGTTAGGAACACAAATCTAGCAAGCATGTCAAAGAAGATGGAATGCCTTACCCCATAGTCTCTAGATCAGGGAGTATCACTCTCCTAAAAGGTTTAGGAATGCATTGGAAAGGAAACCCCTGTACAAAAGACTCATGAAAATATTAAAAATCAACTGGATTGGACTCACGCTCAGTCCACCCTTGCTGCTAGGCCTATAGGAAGGAAGAAATGAAGAAGAGGAGAGGAAGCAACAAACAAAAATAGAAAATAATGCAGGATTCTATCCTCAAGAAGGCACACCATCTAAGGAGCCTTGGGATGTCAGAGAGGCCACTAGGGCCTTGAAAGACATGGACATAGATGATAGAGTTTCTCAGAGGATGAGAAACAACTTCAGTAGGGGTGATGATGAGGCTCATCAAGGTTTATCATAAGGGTAATAATTCCTTCCTCCAAGTTTAAAATTATCTCTTTCTCACATTTATTTACAATTTTTGTTATATTGTTCTTAGTGAGAGGGGTGAAAGTTGTGTTCCTATGTCATGTGGCCTAGTATGGTTTAAATGTAGGAATTGGAGCAATTTTGAGATAATTTCAATGCAGGAGCTCGGAGTAGACAACATGGAGAGATTCTAAGAGGTTTTCCACCTCCTTAACTTCTTAAATTAGCTAAGATTACCACTTTATCTCTCATCAACTCAAAGTCATTCGTAGCCAATCAAGACGAGGTCATTGGTAGCCAAGCCATTACAATTCAAGGAAGATCTAGATCCACCTTTCTCGAGTCTTTGGAGACAAACATATCTATTTTCTAGGGAGCTTGGTAGCTACCCTATTGTATAAATAAAAATTCCAAAGAGCTCATTGGGATTCAAACTTTGTTTTCAACTAAGAAGATATTGAGCTCAAGCACTTGTGACTGCTAAGTTTTGACTTATTATGTGATGTATTTGACATTTTTGTAATGATAATGAGGAGTTTCTTATTGATCCATCACTGAGTTAGTTTCATAGGGCTAAGGTTCTTGGATTTGGGCCCAACCCCAGTATCTTAGGTCCCTCTTATGTATTGATATTCCTTTTTAGCTTAGAATGTTTGTTAGTTGCTACCTTTTAGTAGAATATAATTCCTCAAAAAGCCTGTGAATGTTGTCTCTATCTCATCTCTCTCATGGGAGCCTGACTAGAGGAATCTGCAATCACAACCCAAAAACACTATGTTGATGATTTCTTGGAAAATGGTCTACATTAGCTACCTTATTTTGCATCTAATTGCTATAGCGTAGAAGTTGATTCATTGCATAGATCAGATTTTTTGGCATAAGTTAGATAGTTTCGAAATTCAACTCATCTTTTCCACCATTGGTTATGATATTTTGTGAATGATAAGAAGAGCATATGCATGTGATGTTGCAGGAATGTTGGGCCTATAGGAAAGGGACCTTTTCACCATATCCATCCAAGACTTCTCCACTTTATTTTGATGAATCTCAACCACATTTCATGAGCTCTGCCTTTTAGGTCACCATGAGAAACCCTCTTAGTGTAAACTGGCCTTCCTAAAGTGTTGAGCTTGGCTAGGGGTGCTGGTCACCTTCCATCCATCTACCACAACCTTCATCCATATTGCCATCCCTTGATCTCATTATTCTTACCTTCCAAACCCTCTCAACAGCCTTCAAGTAGCATTACAGGTCTTCTTGTAGCAATACAGGGGTCCTGTAACAGCTTCCTGTAGCACGCCTATAGTACCCTGTTTTTCCCTTGTTTTGACTTAGGTTATAAGTAGGTTGAACCCCCATCTTGGACTCCATGATCAAAGATAGCACCTAGGCCATTCCAACCATCCTTTTTCCTTCACTTCAAGAGAGAATAACATTAGCCTCTTTATCACAAATTTGGAAAAGTAGAACATTACTTTATATGCAAATGTTAATTAGATAGACAATGCATGAAATCTTGAGATATGAGTTGGTAGAATAATTTCTCGTTTACAAGTGAATTTGAAAGCTAGATGGTTGATTGAAATTAGTGTAGTTTCCTTTTTGCAGGTAACATAACTTTGGTGTTCTTTCATGAATTGATTCAATAACATTTCCAAGTTGGTAGCATCTACAAGTTAGATTTGAAAAACATTTACTTTTTCTACATTAGAGCTAGCTTTTGAATTGCAATTTCAGTAGTTAATTTCCCCCTAATCCAGTAGAAGAATGGTTTTGGAGCCATAATGATCAAATGACCTCGTTCAAGGTGGGATGAGTATAATTCCATATATTGTGTATATAGAATTGTCACGTTGAAGTTTGTACAAACCTTGGGTTGATAAATAGAGTTGAGGAGTCCCTGGGAATTGTAGCACTCTTGGTACAATACCAGGTCTCACCAAGACTAGCCTCACAAATACCAACGACATCCCATGGTGGAAGAGAAGAAAGATGAGGGGGTAGGAGATCCTTTCAAAATCTTACTTGAAGAAACCCTCGAGTGACAGAGGAACAACGACAGAGGAACACAATGATGGAAAACTTTTCCTAGATCCTTCAAAGGCTACCCAAAGGCGACACATCTTCTTCTAGTAGCTACTCTAGAAGTGCCACACCCTTTGAGGTATAACTAAACTTTGACATCCCCATATTCGAAGCTTAGATAGATGCAGACGCTGTAGAAAAATGGTTAAATCTGCTAGAAGGGTATTTTTTGTTCATGATTTTTCTAGCTGGGAAAATATTACTTTTGCACTTCTCAAAGCTGCCCCCAACATTGAGGACTAGTGGGAAAACTACTGTGAGAAGAAGGACGAAAGTACACCCTCACTATGTACAACTGCACCCACTTGGAATTCATTCTGGGATGCCATCAAGGAGTAATACTACCCTATAAGGAGCTATGAGGATAAATACATAAAGTGGACAACATTGCAACAGGGAAGGGACCAAGACATGCCAAAGTTTACCCATTTTTTTCATACCCTTCGCAAAAAGTTGGGTATCAAGGATTCTGAGTGACATTTGGTACTCAAGTACCATGTCTATCTACACAGGTACATCCAGGACATCTCCTCGCTCAACACGGCATACCCATATGCTCTCAAGATTGAGCAGAAGTATAAATAGAAGAAGAGAGACTTTGGAACTGCAAATCTGAAGAAAGGGAAAGGCTCCTCCAAACCACAGAGAAAAGGAACAAGCCAAGGTGGGGAGACCCAAGACAACCTGTCGAAGCCACAAGAAAAGAATAACACTATGAAGCCAAAGAAGGACATAAGAAAATGGCGTGAGTTCCACAAGAGCTTCACTTACAACACGAGTGAGTGTCAGGCCAAGTAGTCACTGGTGGCTGAGCTGAAGGCTTTCGAATCAGATGCATGTTTCAACTATGAGTTAGAACTCGACAAGGGGAATGAAAAAGGGAAGTAGATCATTGATGCAGATCCCAATTCCACCATGGCCATAACCAAGATCCATAAGAATGAGCTTGAATATCTATAGGAGGGGGAACACCTCTTCCACTCATAGATGTGGGTGAAGGGTTCTCTGCTACAGTTCATTGTCAACAACGGGAGCCAAAAGAACCTCATTTCAGTAGAGGTCATGAAGCAACTAGGCCTACCTACTACAACACATCCGCATCCGTACACCTTCAGGTGGCTTCACCAAGGATAGGATCTTCGTGTCAACCAACAATACAACCTTCCCTACAACATCAAGCCCTTCACGAATGAGGTACTATGTCATGTTGCCCCTCCTAAAGCCTGTGATGTATTATTAGAAAAACCATAATTGTGGAAGCAACATGATATATATAAGTCTATACCTCGCTATGTGATTATTACTTTGGGCAATAAGTTTTACAGGATATTAGAGGTAGCCTCACCCACCGCTATCTCTTTGATCACTGCAAAACAATGCAATAAAATCATTTCACATACTAGGAAATTTGTTTTCCTGATGATTCACCCTTAGGGAAAGAAGAAGATTGTGGCCATGGCTTCCAGACATGTCTCCTTTACACAACAAAAACAGATGGACAAGGTTGTGGAGGAGTACAAGGACATTTTCTCCTCACCCATGGGGGTGCCTCTGCATTGTCTGGTCAAGCACTCCATCTATCTGCCTCGGACGAGCCACTACCCAATGGACTGATCTATTGATACTCTTCTTTGGATAATGATGAGTTCAAGAGGAAGATTTAGGAGTTGTATAAAAAATGACACATCAGGCCAAGCTCATCACCCTATGGGAGCTCGATTCTATTGGTAAAAAAGAAGGATGGGACCTTGAGACGTTGTATTGACTATCAAGTGCTGAACAAGATCACTGTATGGAATAGGTACCCAATCCAATGGATTGATGACCTGCTAGACTAGTACAAGGATCTAAATATTCCAACAAGATTGACTTGAAGTTTGGTTATCACCAGGTGCCTATCGAACCCTTTGATGTGTGGAAGATTACCTTAAAATCCAAAGAGGGGGTTTTCGAATGGTTAGTCATGCCTTTCGAGTTGACGAACGCCCCTGTAACCATCATGAGATTGATGGATGACATCTTCCGGCCCTTCACCAATGCATTCATGATGGTGTATTTAGATGACATCTTGATCTTCAACTAGAGTTGGGAAGAGCACCTCACCATATTCAACCGGTCCTCCAAACCCCATGACAACACAAGCCGTGTGCCAATTTGGAGGAATGCACTTTTGGCATGACCCAGGTTTAGTATTTGGGGTACATCATTGATGAGAAGGGTGTGCATGTGGACCCAACCAACATAAAAGCCACTCAGGATTGGCCAACGCCAACCACTCTATCAGAGCCCCGAAGATTTTTTGGTCTTGCCAATTTTTACCACAGGTCCGTGTTGGGGTTCTCTCATATCACTTGGCCTTTAAGTCATGTCACCAAGGGTGTAGGTTTTAACCCCGTACAAAAATTACATGCATATGAATTCTAAATCACAGGAAAAATAAAAGTGTGAGAGCATAACACATAAAACACATATACACAGATATTTCCCACTGGATCCCAAAACCGGGACTACCAGCTTGATTTTTCATTACGTTCCTTTCAATGTTACAATACATATTTATACATGCCAAAGCATAAATACAATGCATCTTTTGATGCCAAAAAAATGTTACATCAACATCGGGGGATAACCACCCGGTCCGAACCTTAATACATCTCCTTTTCCGTTTGGGATGGTGGCTCCGACTGGATATAATGGGACCAGTTTCCCAGTAATGAATAAAAGGGGGTGGATGAATGATTGGTTTTCTAATAAGTGATAATAAATGGAGGACTTATTCTATGAGTGAAAACTTAAATGACTATTTTATCCTGGGAAGCTTCTATTCTTAAGTGCAATGTTTAGTGATCTGTGTTCGTTGATAGGCATATAGATGACACTATTCAATAAAAAAAGACATTCATTTAAATGATAATTGCTTCGTTCAAATAGTTGAACGAAGTAAAAACATTGTTACACTTCTCTTTTTATATTAATGATACATGCATGATTGAAAAAATAGCAAACTGTAAACATCCAATAGTGTAAAGTATAAAGTTTACTATTAAAACACATTCACATATTCAATAATAGAAAGAATGACCAAACAACGATTCACATAAAAGGAATAAATTCAAACATAGATAATAGTACCATATGAGCAGCGAATCATTCCTAACGTCAATCACAATTTGAATTCCTTCTTCTGATTCAGAAATACTTTTAGATAAAGGCAGTATTGCACATTCACATAAAAGCTTCGTTATCAAAATTTGGAAAGTTTGGTCCAGTTTTCATAAAAGAATATGCCTGAAGTACAGTAGTGCAACTTCAGGCTTAAGTCATATACAAAACTTACGACCCTTTCTAAATACATGAAAGGGTCTATAAATACTAAACTAAGCTAACAAACTACAAAATTAAAATTCTACTAAATTGGTATAATCCGATCTTGAATATCTCTCCCACAATGATCTAGTAATCGACAGCAATGATTCATCATTCTGGCTGTTTTCCTTTTGTCCTAAGTTGGCATATTGCCAGCATTGGTTCCACTTCTTAAGGGCGGCTGAGACGAGAATTGATTTGAGCAGCATAGGTGGCATCATGTATATCGGGAATGATACACCCGATTGCATCTGTTAGGAATTTGAGGGTGGCTCTCTGGCTGTATGGTTTTACTAGGAACAACCAATAGGTGTCCCAAGTTAAACTTTTAATTCCTAAGATCAATCTCCCATTCTTTTCTAGCTCTTGGTGACATGACTGCTCCAATGTCTTGGCTGATAATAATTTACCTGGTGTACATTGAGAAATCATGTTAGATAAATGGAGAGTATTGTTGATCAAGTCAATTAAATTGCTCGTAGATAACTTGCATCTAGAAACTGCTCTCTCTTCTTTCATTAATTGGGACTGCCACTCCATGAATAGGATTTCTTTATGGGATTCTAAAATTTTGGACAAGTTTGCTGCCTGTCCCTCATTAGAGTCCTACCAAGTAAGAAAATCTGTTAAAGTTTCATCGGCTTGCTCTAAATCTTGCTCGCATCAACTGATTTGTCTATTATAAATGTTGTTATGTCGCACAGAGGTTCAACTTGGGCAATTTCATGACACAACAATATTATTTGTGTTATTATTGCCTTATTAATCTGTATTGCCTCTGCTCTGAACTCGGCAGGCTGGGGAAGACTCTTGAAATTCTCTACTTGAGCTGAATTGAGCAATTTTCTCATCTTTTGTCTTTGCCATCTCTTCATTCATTGCCTTCAACTTTGATAATGCCTCTGATAATTCTTTCTATCTCTGAATCGCTCCCGAATCGGCCCTCTGTTTGTCTTCATGCAACTGTTTGTTCAGCAGTTTATTTAACTGTTGCTGTGTGGACAATTGTTGTTGTAGTTATTCTGACTTCTGTTATTCCTCCGATAGCTGTGCTTGTAGTGAAGCAATCACTTGATCCTTTTCTTTCAACAAATTGCTTACCTTCGATGCCTTATCCATGGTGGCTACCGAATAGGCACCAGCATATTGGGATAACTTTGTTAGGTCATCGGAGGGGTCAAATTCTTCCCTCCACACCACATTGGCTATTATTGTTTGTTCAGGGAACAGAGAAGGTTGATCAATCCTTCTCCTTTTCCACTGTCGCTTTACTACAACCCTGTGTTTTGGGTTATAGAAAATATCCAGTGGAGGAATGTCCTCCAACTGCAAAATAATTTGATCTGAAGGATTCTTGGGAATTATTTCTATTCCTGTAGTCGAGGGTAGGCTGCTGGTTCCTTTGCTTGGAACCTCCTTTGATGCTGTATCTTGTGTATCGGCCGCTTTGGATGTATCGGCATCCATTGAGCTGTCAAGATTGCTTATAATTGTATTAAATTATTGCCATTCCTCAAGAAATCTTGGGTCAATTTGAGTATCGATACTCACCTACTTGCTGCTCTGCTCCTGCTGCTTTTTCTGTTCCTCCTCCCGTATTCTCTCCTATTCTTTCTTTTCTGCTTCCTCTTTGTCTTTCCTCTGTGATTCCTCTTGTCTTTCCTCTTTGCCTCTTCCTGTTCTAACCTCTGGAGTTCCTCTTGCTCTCTTCTTTGGAATTCTTCAAAGATTTCGGATGTAGCAGGAGGTTCACTGGTAAGCTGCTGCTTAGGCTCGCTTGATTGTATCATCGGGGTAGTAGCTAACAAATCTAGAGGCAGAGTTTGCAACCTCTGCTCTCTAAGTTTATTAAATTCTACTAACCCGTCATCATGGTATCTCATTCTAGCTAACTGCTGCACTTGAAATATTGACTCGGTTGAGGAGAACAGGTCATCAAACTCATCTTTCTTATGTTCAAATTTAGTGAGTTTTGCCTGGTCTAGAGCATTATAGATGACTTTCTTCGGGTCGAAACATCTATTAGGCAGAGTGGCGAGACTTAGGATGTTAATTTTTTCCGCCTCTTTCTCTGCATGTTTATAATCATGCAGAGTATAGATGCCACACCTTAGAGGAAAAGGAGGCCAAACTTGCTTCTTTGAATTTCTGAGTTTTTGTAGCTGATGCGGTTGTAAGCTGATATGCTATCTCGCGAGCTAATAGTTTGTCTGGTATATACAAGGGGAGGATATGAGGCCTCGTTTGGCTGCTAAAAATTCTTACATAAGTGAATTTTTCATCTCCAAACCAGGTTCCTAAGGCTGTCAAGTCAATCTCTTCCTGAGAGGAGATCTTAGGGGTAGGTCTATCAAAAAATGCATAGTAAATAGGTAGCATGAATCCATTGCAGACTTGGTACAAGTGATGTTTATAATGAGCTTTCCATAATTTTTGGTGCTATATATGAATAGGCATAGGATATTGTGGAGTCCATCTCCACCCTAACACAAGAAACTCGAAATTAAAACATAGGGTGTCCAAAATATAGGAACTAAAGTAAAGTGGAGAGATGAACCTATCAGTAACACGGGATTTGTTTCTCACTTCAAGAATAGTTGTAGCCAACTTATCTGATAATATAGTCCCCCAATCCATGATTTCACTATTACATGCTGCTTCCATTAAAGGTACCATCTCTATGGAAAATTTTGAAGAATCATGCAATCCCCACATTCGACACATCATGACTCCAGCATAACAATAAGGAGGCATAGGAGTCGACGGAGTACTACCGAAGACTCATGTTTGTGTTTCACCCGGTTTCTGTCTCATTCTAGTATAGGCTTCGACTCAGTTTCATTCTATCTGAACTTCTCTGAAATGCTTTATTATAACTTCTTCTCTGGTTCAGGTAAATGGTACATTTGTCTCAAATCATTGCTGAAATGAACTGAATATCTCCATCAATATGCGAATGTTCTGTCTGTAAATGGGAATTTTCTTCAATTGCCATCTCACCACATCCGTATATGGAAGAATTTTCTCTCGAGCCGCTATCCTGTGTAGGTAGGAATCAGCCAAATCTTTTAAAGTAGCATCAGATTTCCGGCTTGAGCCTGCTGTAGCTCGTACCGATGTTTGCTGAGGTTCCTCGGCTTCAACCAGGTTGTAAATATTCTGCCAAGTAGTACTACCGAGGCCGAGACATGTGGTATCTAAGATTAATCCATTTTTACTTGGTCCCGGATCGGTGGCATGTTGTTCTGTTACCGCAGAAGCTGAAGTCGTTCTAGATTTCTTAGATTTCTTCCCCATTTGGTGTGAAATCGCTACTACGGAAAAACTCTACACAAGAGAAAAATGAACGTAATGTGGAGAATAGATGGCGAAGACCAAGTATGGAGGAATTGTGTTAATCAATGAATAATGGAAGATTTATCATAAGGCTCCCGTGGATACAATCTCTGAAGGGATTTAGGCATAACTGCTCCATTAATTGGTCGTTTAAACCTGTCAATCATTTAAATGCTCATTATATCCTTTACTTGTCGAATAATAATTTAAGCGTGGATTTGATTTTTTGGCAGTTGGACGCAAGCGAATCACTATCGGGAAGAGAAAAGGCTTTTAATGATAATTAATATAATATTCCGAAGTCATATCAATCCTTTTCGAAAGTTGCATTTGGCTTCATCGCAATCGGTGATAGAGGAAGCCTTGGGAAATCTTATTTAAGTTTTTGTGGAATCGCCGATAGCGATATCGCTTGACTCGCATCGAGATTTTAAGGAGGAGAGTTTGTTATATTCATATCGCATTCCCCGATTGCCGATTGCGATATCGCATCGGAGCAAGGAGAGGGGCCTTTTATTATTTGTTTTCCCGATAACCGATGGTTAATCGTGCTTGTCGCATCAAGGAGAATCAATGGGTCATGGTTATGCATCCTTTGTTTTTGCGATATGCGATCTTACGATCAATTTATTGCAATAATAAATAATTATTCATCTTATTTTAAGACTGATTATTTATCAACTCAAAAAGGTTCTTATAATGTTTTGTTTGTTTCCAAACCTTTAGAAGAGTGATGGGTTAATACCAATTTAATCTAAAAGGGACCCATTTCATATTATAGTTTTCTAAAGTAAAATTTTATGAAATGGGCAGTTGTTGTATAACACAACAATTGGCGATTCACTGGAAGAAACAATTATCTCTGAAAAAATATTGGAATATTTGAACTTTCTTTAGATAGATATCTTATCAAAAAGGAAAATTCTAATATAAATAATTATACACACATTCTGAATATAATAAGAGCATGTTTTTTCTGTTGATTCCGTCTCTCGTTAAAATTAAATACATTCTAAGTTTTAAATTGGCCTCTATTGGTTGATAATGATAAAACAAAACACCTTTCCAACTTAGCCTTTTTAATTGACTCCTTTGTCACAGGTAGAGCCTCTGCTGCCAGCAAACGTTCATACTTTCGACAGGGATACCTTTTAACCATTTGATTGTCCACGACCCCTCCCATCTCAGAGTAGGATTAAAAGAATGAATTCAAAACATGTTTTCATATTTTGTATTTCTTTTCTTTTCCATTTTTTGTAAGATAAAAAGCCATTGTCCTGGTTTGGTTGCCAGTTGTTTTGACAATGCCATTCACTGGTTGTAATCTAATCAAACAAGCTGGCTCGTGATGAGACCCCTTGTCTTATGCTTATAAGCCATTACCTTGTTTTGGTATGCAGTGTTGGTAATGTCGATTAGACTATTTCCCAATGATCATGGTAAGCAGGCTTGTGATAAGACCCCTTATCTTTATATCAGATATTTTAGAATTACACTCTGAGTAATCATAAACTTGGATGAATGGGACGGAAAATTTTCTCCTTAAGAGAAAATGGATGACAAGGTAAGAGTTGAGGATGCTAAGATTGAATCAGTCTTTGTTTTGGTATTGGTAACCCTTTTGTGGCCAGTTTGAAAACATTAAAATGATTTACAGTACTTCTAAATTTTGAGATGGTTTTCACAAAAATAAAATGGGGTCTTCAGAATGTTAATATACCTAATTTCTTAGAAATTGTCCCTTTTGTTTAAGGTTTCTATTTTAAAAAAGTAAATATTAAAAGCACTTCTTCCGAGCAACATTTCAATATAGCAAAGGCCAATAGAAGCTATTTTACAACTTTATTTCCTAATGGTCCTAAAAACTGCAAATCCTACTGAATTTAAAAGAGAA
>APFE030791349.1:0-16334 GCA_000404065.3 Pinus taeda
GACCCTTGTGCCTTCTGCACTTCCCCCATTTGTACAGGAAAACCTTGTTTCCTTGTGATTTGATGTTCATCCCTTAGTTATGGCATCATGGAGTGAGTCTTGGAAGGAGATATGCTAGAGGCTTGAGGCGGGACGGATCCGGAAGGAAGCTGTGCTTGGAGCCTGCGAAAGGCTGCTCAGGTGATATTACTCCTTTTGTACTTTCTATTTGTCTATAATAAAGAAACATGTCTTGGTTCCCGATATGCTTCTTCTTTATGTTTATGATGTTCATGTTTGAATTTCATGTATGAATGGATGTTTAAAAGTTCATAACTAACTTCCTTCTTTTATAACATAAGGATGATTTTTGTATTAGTCTTTGTCCATATACTGTTGCACTCTTTGGATTTGGTTGTTTTGCAGGACAAGGGAGCGAAAGGGACTTGAAGAAGGGTTTGGACCCTTGAGGAACTACTCAAACATAGGACCTGAGCTACGTCCTTCTTACTTTAGAATTTGCTTTTGATAGCATAATGGCTGTGTGAGTGCATGTTTCTTTGTTTAGACAACTTTCAGTCTGCTAGGGTTTCCACCCAAAATCCCTAGGGGATCAAATCCCTCAACAATGGTAGCATGATGAAGTCCACCCAACTTCCTTCCTGAATTAAGGAGTCTCAGACCATCAATTTGGATCTAGAGGAATAAGAAATCATGAAAGAAAATACAGGTGCCATTGATGGGGATAAACTCCCAAGATTTGAAGAATTTACTAAGAAATTCATGTCCCAAATTAAGAATCTGGTAATGGATCGATTCAATGAACCAATATAGGAATTGATCGAATAGAATGTCTTGTAAAAGAAGGTAATCAATTTGAAATTCCTATGATAGAGGTAAATTTAGGGTTTGAGTTTTCATTTGATCATCCTGTAGTAGAGACTGATGATGTTTATTCCACTACTCAATAGAAAAAAAATATTCCCTTGATGATTATATATTGAGGAAGAAAGATAGGATGATAAAGATATTGAAAAATAATATACAGGAACTTATTGTTCGTGAAGAAATTGTGAAAGGGGAAAACAAGGACTTGGAGAAACTTTGTATTAAGATGCATGATAAAATCAACAGGTTGAATGTTAAGAAGGAGAAGTTGTGGAAGTTGGATAGGGATTGGATTAAGTGAGCCAAGTATTATGCTACCCATAACAATATTTTAAAAAGGAAAAATAAAATGATCAGAAGCACGAAGGGAAAGAACCTAAACATTTCAATTAATAAAACAACGTTTTAGGCCACCACCTTGGATTTTCAAAATTTTGAAATCCATCCTATGGTTTGTCTTGCACGAGGATGTGCAAGAAGATCAACGTGGGGGAATGTTGAGCCTCCATTTTGCCTATATTTTCATAATTTTTGTTGAATAACTCTTATGTCTGCACTAGGTGTTTATAGTCATTAGTATCATTTTTATGCATTATTGACTATTATCTAGAGGCATTTAGAAGTAATGTGTTATTTTTATATGAATTCTCTTTGTTTCAATGATTTAAAGGGATTGGATGTGAAATTATTGCTAATAATAAGTTATCCTTGTGGCAGGTGCATAATTCCTATTCCAATAGTTTAGTTCCTACTCTAGCAGCACAGTTCTTGTTCAAGTAGTGCAAATCCTATTCTCACATCCACGATTTTCATACACCAAGTTGTCATAATGGAAAACAAGCATATGGGTTTTTAATATCAGGTGTTCGATATTTTGATGTGTTCCCTTGATCACAACCAGGTTTTCCAGATAGCGCATAAATTGATGGTCAAACTGCCATTTATAAGCCACAAGGTTGTTGACAATGTTATGGAAAATACTTCATGATTCGATACCTATTTTTGCATTTATGGGAAACCATAGATCAATTCGAATCCACATAGTAATCGTATCTCCTTATTTTGGTTCATAATCATTGTATCACTCTAAACTTGTATTTGCTGATGACCTTCAATCCAGCAATTGGGAGGCATCATTGTTATAAATATGAAAGCTTAGTACTATAGAAGAATAATAGAATAGATTGGACTTTGAAATCATATTTTGAGAAACAAGAATCTATTTTGTTAGGAAAGGAAGGGAGGAGCCTGCGTGCCCATTTGGATGATCCTTGGAGTGGACCACTAGAGCCCATCTTTGCGTCATTTCAATGGCTATGTAACAAGATTCCATATGAATATAATCTTGCGTTCAATTTTTTGTTTGCAGATCTTCTAAATCTTCTAAGATTGTGATTTAACTACTGCAAGGGCAACGACTTGGGTGGTTTGGGCCCACTAGCTAGTCCCTTGCCTCATACTTGTTAGGATTTTTTGCATTATGTTTTGATAAATGCATAATATTTAAGAATGTTACTTACCCTAATCTTATTCGCTGCATAACAATATTTACATTTAGAATGCATTGCTTATTAAGGTTCTGGTTAATTTAATTTATCATGCATTATATCTAGCATTCATGTATTCATAGAACTCTTTAAGATGCTTATAATCAAATGTGACTTTAGAAATACATACATAATGTAGAATATTGTTTTGATTAGAGATAAAGTATCCCGTAAGATCAGGGTAAGATTTGAATTAATAGAGAATGAATTTATTTTGTTTGGTTCTATTGCATGCTTTACTTCTTTACAAATCCTTTGAGAAGTTTTGAAAATTGAACCACATTCCTTATTTCCTAAATGGTTTGTCATTTTGAGTGGAATCTACATTCCCTTGTCCCCTAGACAAATGAGGTAGACTTGCTACAGGAGTTGCTCAACCCAAAAAAGAAGCGAGAAGTAGATTCACAATGTGTGTACTTTACATTGATTCCCCTTTGAACATTTTGCAAGAGCTTGATTTTTATTGTACATATCCCTGAGGTCATATTTTGGCATATATTTTGCTATGCCTCTAAGCTTACCAATCCAGATTGACAACTTAAATGTTGGTATAAATCTCACATTTATATCGCCCCACAATAGTGCAATTTAAAAATTGGTATCATGATTAGTGAAGGAAACTTGCGAAGATGAGAGATCATGATTTCTTGAAGCCAAAGCAACTTGACAGGTTCCATTTATTCCAATACTATGTTATACATTATGTTGAAAAGAAATCTAATACATCCACTTCTACTTAAAGGGTTCTAAATTATTCTCATTTTACATGGATTTATTGTCTTAATATACGCTTTACTTAAACACTCTTTAGTGTGTATATATATTATTTGTGTGTGTTTGTGTGTGGATTATAATATATTATATATATATAATATATAGATAATATATATATATAATATATATAATATAATATATATATATATTAAATAAATTAAAATTTTCTATTATGTTTAGTTTGTATGATATTTATTATTATATTATAGAATTATTATAAATATTTTCGAGTCAATAACACAGACTAGCCTTTGCACCATTAACATTAACTCGCACTGAATCACTATTATGCACACTCACCCACAGAACTCGAAAGCACAGGTAAAAAGACTACAACAATATCAGAAATTATAAATGAGTTAAAAGATGTTTTAATAAATGGAAATTAAAAGATTGATTTAATGAATAGTAATTAAAAGATTGGTTAAAGATAATTTTGAACACAACGGTCCAAAAAAGCAAGAATAAAACTTAGGAATTTCCTAGTTATTATATACTCGCGTGCATGATGAATGAAGAATGAGAGAGGGGCGCCTAATGGATGAAGAATGAGAGGGATCAGTGATCATTGTATACTCTAGCCTGTGATGAATGAAGAATGAGAGGGGCGAGCTTGATTAATGAAGAAAGAGAGGAGGAAATTCACGAACGAAGAGGAGGTGATCGAAAATAGCAACAGGCCGATCTGAGTGGATTATTCATGGAGAGGGTAATTTTTTGTTCCCTTGAATTTGTTTGTCTATCTCTCTATTTATTCAACTTGTTAACCAAGGAGAGGTAGTAGGCGATTGCATAATTTTATCTAACCTCGCAATTGTTTTCTCTGTTAAATCTACATGTTAAGCATGGGTGTTCTTTCTCTCTCAATAAATTTGATGTAAAGTTGTCCGTGTCTTATGGAGCACTCCATCAATGTCTTGTGTAGTCTTGTGGTAAATGTTTGTCCTGTGTAAATGTTTGTTTTGTGTCCTGTGAAAATGTTCATTTTGTGTTCCTGTTAATTGAGAGAGAAAATTTAAGCTGAGGAGAATATGCACTGGTGGTTGAAGGTCCAACTTGATCAACAAATAATGAATTCTTGAGAAATACTCAACCCTTTTTGTTGATTGTGAAGACTAGCATTGTATCCCATCCATGTCATCATGTTGTTTCCTAGAAACCCTCACAACACCTCAAACAAATCCAAAATTTTAATAAACAATGAACCAACATCAAGGCTCTCTAGAAGACAATGAGGTTTTTCCATTTTAGGAAAGGACCACTGAACATGACTTACAAAGAACCAATAAGCTTAACCCACACCCCAACACCAACAAGGTAAGACTTCCAAATATTTTTTTGGATTTCCAAGTAATCTATTATATAATTGAGACATAAACACTACCACGAACCCAAAATCCTTTGGAGGATGATGAATAGAATGATGATTGAAAGTGCAGGGTGATGAAATTAACTCAAGTCCAATTCTCAAAGAAAGAATCTCCATAGCCATATTGAATTCAAGTTGCTCCCACCAAATATGAACTCAATTCTTGTGCTTAATTTTGTAGATGAGAGGAAATATTTCAAGACACATAATAAGGTGCATGGGACACCTACAGGAAACTTTTTAAGGCCGACGTCAGAAAATAATACATCTCCATATCCCAATACCACTTAGCCTTTTAACAAGAGTCATAGACCATTTAGAGCAGGTGGAAGATGTTCCATCTCCACTTTAGAACAAATTTCCATATGTATCAAAATTTGAATGAAAGTGAATACGTCTTTTAACTCTCCTCATGACTATGGTATATAGACAATTTTGAAATTTCCTTGATCAAAATATAATCTTTCTTTGCCCAACATAAAGCCTTTATTTTCCAATGCATTTGCCACTGAATTCAAATGTATGCAAACATGAAAAATATCCATATGCTCAAATTGAGATGCAAGTAAGAGAATCCTTTGGAGAATAAGAGGGAAATCAAAGCTCGACTCCATCATAGCCTTAACCACCTAACGAATTATAATCATTGAATCAATGAAGACTAGAATAATGTTAAAATTTATTTCTAAAGAAGTTTCTAGACCCTTCCATAGAGAAAGAAACTCCACTTGGTTGTTTGTCGCATGACCAACACCCCATGAAAATTGTGCCACAATTTTTTCATTGGGGTTGAATAATGCCCCTCTTGCTCCTACCTCCCCCATCTAGGAACACGATTATTAAAATAACAAAGATGATGCATTATGTAGGATAGTTGAATTCCATAATGATTAGTTATGCTACACTAGAAGCATCAACATTCTCCACCATGGAAACCATTCCAATTTTACTCGGAATCCTTTTTATTATTTTTAAAACAAAAGAAAACATAAAATCTTAATTACATAACTTAACTAATATATTTCCGTTAATACGAGGTATATAATGCCATTTCCCATTCCTTTTAGCCTTAGAATTTTATTGTTTGTTACATGGTAACCATTTCATACTTTGAGGGTGTTGGTGAAGCTTCTCTTGGATCTACATGTATAAACTTGGCATTGTTTCAATTGTTTTTTGGTTTTTACAATAGAAAAATAACTTAACTTGTTCATTTTATTCACATAAATTAAGAGGAATGCTTTTCCATTTGGGTTTATCTTAGGTGGATGGGAGAAATAAATGTTGTGCTTTGCACCTAGGTTTAACTCTTGCAAGATTCAGATTAAGGTTTGTTATAGTGGATTTGTTGTTGTCGAGTCTGATTAGTCCCTAGAGGACGAAAACATGCATGTTCCTCATATGGAATATAAATATATTTCTCATAAGGAGGGGAGGAAAGAAAAAGACATGAGATGTGTTTTGTTTTTTGAATTCCATTTCTCAAATTATTAATGCTCTCACTTTATGTTGTATTAGACATCACAATGATCAATGTAACAAACTATGATGATGTAAGACAACTATAAGTAATCAAAATTTGTTTTAATTTTGTTGTATATGGAAATATCTCTTAATTGATCAAGTAACCAGTAATTAGCTTGCAACCAGTGCGAACAGGTTTCCGTGATATATTGTATTTTTTTCCATGTTACAAACATTTCGAAGATGATACATAGGGAAAACCCTAGATTATTAAGGCTATAAGGGAATTTGACAATAAGGATGAAATCCATTAGAGAAATATACTTGATATGAGCTCAAGTACATGTCACTTGTGGGAATCAAACCTACGTGTGGAGGATGATAATCATTCCTTGATCCACTTGAAATAAATCCAATTGTATGTTAATGCATTAATTTGGTGGTACTTTGGATAAAATAACCAATGCCAATAAAATCTGCCATGGGAATAAAGATTGAAAGCATTGTTTATTATATAATCTCTTCGATAATAACATTATTTAAATATATGATATGGAATAGTTGTGCATAGGCAAATACCTCCTTTAAAAGTAAAAGTTGGTAGGAATAAGAAAATAGACCGTGGATGTTGCCCCATAGATAAATATTTATTATAATGACGGTAAATAATGAAAACGATAATAATCACAATAATATACACTGAGATGGAAAACATTAATAAATACAAAGTCATATAGCCATATAATGTTGAGCATTGTTAAAAGTAAAATATTAAAATTCGTTTGAAGAATAGATATCAGTGATATACAACACCTTGGTATTCTTTTGTAGCAAAAGTTTCTGCTTGGAAATTTATTTAAAATTTTTGAAAATGGATGGAAGATACTTTCATACTTCTCTTCATTTGGAGATTTAGTTTAAACCACAATTTGTTGTGACTATCCCTCTTTGTTATGTATCTAGAGGTTCCAAGATTGGATAGGATGACAAAAGGTCTCACTCCCACCTATATTTTATGTATCATCCTAATAAATACATTTATCATATCAGATAGTGAAATTTAAAAAATGGTAGCATGATTAGTAACGGAAATTTGTGAAGATGAGAAATCACGATTCACTAAAGCTAAAACAACTTGACATGTTCCATTTATTCCAATATTATGTTATACATTATGTTAGAAAGAAATATAATACATCCACTTCTACTTAGAAGATTCTAAATAATTCTCATTCTTAATAAATTTATTGTCTTAATATACTCTTCTGACACTTATAAATATAAATAAATATTATATAAATTTAAAATAAATTAAAAGTTTAAATTATAATGTTTTAAGTTTATAATTATTATTAATTTTAGATATATATATACATATATCCACTGAATCTTTATTTTGAACATTATATTTAATATATATATATCTAATATCTATATTATATCTATATCTAAATATATATATATATATATATATATATATATATATTAATATATATATATAATAATATAATAATAAATATATATATATATATTAAAAATCATTATATAAATTTAAATAGTTGGAATTTTCCAATACCATCGTTTTAAGTTTTAAATTATTATTTTATTTTAAAGTACATATATTCCACTCAATAACACGAGTCAGCCTTTGCACCATTAACTTTTATTCTCACAGAATCATTGTTATGCACACCCAGAGAACTGAAAAACGCATGTAAAAAAAACTACAGAAATATCATAAATTATAAATGAGTTAAAAGATGTTTTAATGAATGGAAATTAAAAGATTGGTTTAATGAATAGTAATTAAAAGATTGGTTAATAATAAATTTGAACACAACGGTCCAAAAAAGCAAGCATAAAACTGAGGCATACCCTACTCATTATATACTAGGGTGCATGATTAATAAAGACGGAGAGGGGCACGCCTGATGAATGAAGGATTAGAGGTATCAGTGATCATTATATACTCCAGCGCATGATGAATGAAGAATGAGATGAGGAAATTCACGAAAGAACAGGAGGTGATCGAAAACAGCAGCAGGGCGATCTGAGTGGGTTATCCATGGAGGGTAATTTTCAGTTCCCTTGAATTTCAACTCGTTATTCAACTCGTTAACCAGGGAAAGGCATTGAGTAATTTTATGTAACCTGACAATTTGTTTTCTCTGTTGAATCTGCAGGTTAAGCATGGTTGTTCTTTCTCTCTCAAGCACTCTGTCTGATGTAAAGTTGTCTGTGTCTTATGGAGCGCTCCATAAATGTTCTGTGTCAGTCGTATGCGTCAATGTCATGTGTAGTCTTGTGGTAAATGTTGGTCCTGCGTAAATGTTTGTTTTGTGTGCTGTGTAAATATTTGTTTGTGTTTGTTAATTGAGAGAAAAGTCTAACCTTGTTTTGTGTGCTGTGTAAATATTTGTTTGTGTTTGTTAATTGAGAGAAAAGTTTAACCTGAGGAGAATATGCACTGGTGGTCGAAGGGGCGACTTTATCAACAAATAATGCATTCAGAGTGAGTGAGTGAGTTGGGAATATTTTCTTGAATTATTTTTAAATTCATTCCTAACCCTTTTTCTTTGTTTCCTTATCTGATGAGTTGAATTTTATATACAGGAGCTGGAGCAGGATTTCCCGTGCTTTTGTAGCAGAGAATGCAGAGTTTGTAGCTTTTCTCATGCTTTTGCAGTAGAGAATGAGGAGTTTGTAGCTTTCTTTAACCACCAATTTGCAGATTAAATAGAAAGTCAAAGGTTAGTACAGAATATATGTTTCTTGGTGCAGTTTATGAACATTTGTATGATATATTTTCAGAACACGTATATTGCAGAATAGTTATGCCAATTGAGTTAGTTTTAGTCCTCTGTGTCGGTCTATGTTCACATAAGTGTTGAGGATGTTCACATGTGAGGTATTAGGTGGTTCTCCATGTAACAAGTCTCTCGAAACCCCCAATTGAGCTTCTCCTCTTCTCATTTCATGCCATTTGTCCCATATCCATAAGAGTTGCATAACCAGATGTAGCCGAAGTTGCTTAAACCAGGAGGTTGGAAATATCTGTAAGAGTTGCATAACCAGTAGATATTAAATATTATGCATGGGTAGATTAAGCATGTTATGAGAAGCTGGTTCATTCAGTTGAGAGGAACCGCCAAAAACCTGCATATAGAGAGGCACCGCCAAAATCCTTACACGGTAAAACCCTATAGAGCCAGATATACACAGTCATGAGAAAGACCCAGCCCTTCATGTTGATTGTCAAATTCAGAAGCGAAAGCTCGAAGAAACGCCAGAAATGCCCATCGTAGGGTTTAGCATGAAAGAAATTCCCACTGCATAGCCTACATAGCTACATAGCCTAGGTCATAGATCCAATTTTAGATGCATAGCTACATAGCCTAGGTCACAGATCCACATCTATTTTAGACACAACTCTCTGTTTAATTCAACAATTCAATGAATCTTTTGATTTTTTAAGAAAGAATGGTTAAACTAGTTTTGATGATGTTTTCTCCCTGGTCTTTTCAATAGAATTCCTGTCAGAGAGTTTGGGTGTCATAGAAATTGTACTCTGTTTTGAATATCACAGAAAACTAATTCTGCCAATGCTTGTGATTGTTTGGGATGCGTGTTCCCATTTACATTTCTCCTGAATATAGTTTTCAAGGCTTTGAAGATTCCTTCATCTTCTCTAGAGTTGTTGTTTTTATTTCTAGTTCTGAGATGAAGGCTAACATATAAGTCATTTAGTATCAAAATATTTAAAAAAAACATACAATAAAAGGTGTACAATTATTTATAAAATCTGCATGAAAAACTATTTATAAAACCTGCATGAGAAACTATTTAGCCAAATAGGTCTTTGGTCAGAAATCCAACTCCCGGTAAAAATATTCCCTAGCCTAGAATCGAACTCGGATGCATGGATGAAAATGCGGTGGACAGAGTCATATCACTATTCTTTATTAATTAATTTGAATATTATTGATCTGTTTATTTTTACCACCGAAGCTGCAGCCAGGAGTTGCTCCTTTCATTTTTCCATGCCAACTCCGCCTCCTCCCAGCCATTAACGATTTATTTCTATTTCGTAACAGACTTCTCTTTCAAAGAGTATTACAAACATTCTTTAATTGTAAATTTTAACTATAAATGTTTATAATGAAATCGAATTATGCTGAGCCGGTTCTAATTTTTAGGATCTGTATTCTAGGGTTTCAGGAATTTGTTTGTGTGCCGAGTCTGTGAAAAGCAGAGAGAACACAACCAGGTTAGGTTAGAATCTATAAGGGGATTGAATTTTTGGCATTCAGCTCTTACATCCAATTAGATAGCCCATAGGCTCCATATTTGCTAGGTTAGTATTATTTCCCTTTCTTGGATATAGTGGGTTTCAGGAACTTGTTTGTGTGGAGTATGTGAAAAGCAGAGAGAACTCAACCTGGGAAATGATCAAGCCTTTAATCCCACTTAACATGTTAGGTTATAATCTACAAGGGGATTCGATTTTTGGATTTCTGTTCTTACATCCAATTAGATAGCCCATAAGCTCCATATTTGTCAGGTTAGTATTATTTCCCGTTTTTGGATATAGTGGCCAATAGCTCTTAGATTTAAAATATATACTGATATAAGAGAATGCCCATTTGGGTTGTAGTTCAAATTTTGTTTTGTAATGTTCAATATTGTTACAGCATTTTCTTGAAATATTACTATTTCAACAGAACCATAATTCTTTCTTGAAATTACGGGCACTGATTGAGAATAATAACCAAATACATTTGCTCTGTGAGAAGATCTTTTTAGAGTTGATGGGTGAAGAGGGTATATATACAAGACCGAACGCACACCATACCTGTTTTCAAAAACTACATTTATACTGTGAAGATACTATTTCTATTATGATTTCTATGGTCATCCACAGCATCGTCCATTTCGATATAGAAAATCTACCCACTAAGTGCATCTCTCTCTGTCGATTTCAGTTAGGATGCTCTCTCTCTCAATTTCAATTAGGATTTTTGGTGTTCGAATTATTTACTTCTTCCTTCGAGCAAGAACTGTTTGAATTTAGTACCCTGAACACTTGTTTTTAGATGTAAAGTAACTTTCAGCATTGGTATCGATAAAAAATTTGTTGCAATTTTTATGTGCGATCGTCCTTATGATCTGTGTGCTGGAACTTTTTATGAGGGTGGGAATTCTTACAGTAGGTGGTGGTGTAGCCGTGTTGCTCTATATTGTGCAGGCATGATATTGCTCCTAGTCGCATTATCGCATTGTACAAATGTAGAGTTTTATCCTGTCCTTACATTGTGTGAGGGTGATCTTTAACTAATCCCTATGGCGTACTCTTCTTTTAGGGCTTTGGTCCAGTGCGTGCGATAAACATTGCTTCTCCATATTTTAGCAGAACTTAGGTCATCAAGTTTTCCCTTGTATCTTACTTTCATATTCCCCTTGTATTCCAGTAATTGCCATTGTCTCTATTGCACCATTTCTCTGCTATTGTTGTTGCTTTGACAACATGCTCCCATTTACCCTGACTTTTCAGTGATTATGTGATAACTCTATCATAAGGTGTATTGATGATGGCAGTTTCACTAAGCTTTGATGCATGCTTGCTTAGTTCTCAACAATGGTGCGTAATAAACAAAAGAACCTAGCGACCATTGTCTTTCATCGTAGCATTAGTATGGTGAGTTGAATCACCGTGACCATTGGTATACTTTTTCAATGCGTCAATATTAACATATAGTTTTGAAGGATCTTGTTATATCTCTTGTGTTATTTACTTCATGTGCTATTGCACTGTTGCTTCTTTAAATCTACATTAAACAATATATACACCCTTTGCATGATTTCTTTAATTACTATCAATACAACTTTTGGTGAGCCCTCATGCCTTTTGTATTGGGAATGAAATGTCATATTAACTCCTTCAATTTGGTGGCACGATGGAAGGTAAATCAACATCTAGAGATCACAATTTGATTGTGCGAATAGAATCTAGCAGGAGCAGGCATTTTAGCAGTAAGATAGTCTGATTTTCTCCTTTATCGTGCGCTAATGTGACTATGTTGGTGCACTAGTGGTTTTATCGCACTGTAGCATCCTATATCCAATGCATTTCTAAAAACAACACCTGTTCTGCATTGATACTCATCGCCTGATACAACATCTTTTCTGCATCGATACTCATCACCTGTTCATCCATGTGTTTCGAAGTTTAGCAGCCCATAGTATAACTGGTTATGAGATGAACCCTTCAGTCTTGTTGAAAACCCACACTATAACTGGTTATTAGATTAACCCTTCAGTCCTGCGCATGCCCAGTCCCACCAGATGATCATATGCAGTCTGAACTTCACGATGATGAGATAAGACAATCATACGACTTGACAGCGACCTCCTAAAACCGGTTTCACGCGGCAACAAACTCTTAGATAATCCATTATTCCTTTTTCCTCTCTTTGTTATTAATAATTACTTAGTTTTCTTTGTTATTAATAATTACGTAGTTTTATTAATTATATAGGAACGTGTTTTCTGTTTCAACGTTTATTTTTTTAACGTTTATTTTTTTATCAAATTTTCCATAGCACCATTTATTTGTGCGAAGAGAAATATATTTACCAGAAATGCGTTATAGATTTAGAATTTCAAAAATAAAATATACATTTTGTTATCATATATTTTATTAGGAATGGTTATTTCATTATTTTATTTTTAAAACATTTAATGGTTTAGAAATTTATTTATTAAATAAAATTATATTAAGGAAATATATTAATTATTTATTAAATAAATTTTATTAATAAAAATATATGATTATTTGTGATAAGTAATAGTTAAATTTAATTGCTATTTATATTAAATTTGTAAATTATATTATTTATCATTTTACATAATATATTATATTAATGTTTTTTTTAAGTAATTATGGAATATTATGATTTATTTTTATTTATTATTATTATTATGAAGGGTGCATTTAATTAGGCTAAGAGTTGTTAGGAAATATTTGTATACTAATAATATCATTTCAATGTTGTATGTTGCAGAAAATTTATCAATACTGAAGTTGCTCGTGAGTGAGTCGAAGACATTATCTATTTTTATGTTTTGTAATATTGTAATTAGAATAAATTGTATAATTTTTTTTTGTTTAGATGGGCCCATCAAAGAATGTACATGAACACAAACTATCATTAATAAAAGGAGTAAGCTTTTCTTTTTTTGTGGAGGGGAATTCAACCCCTCCAAAAGGCTCTTAGGAAGGTTAAATGGTAACCCTCCTTTGAGTTGTGTTCCTTGTGCTCATGGTTTTCATGATCTTTAATTTATATTAACTCCAATATGCGCACACACACACATATATCCTTTTATAATAATATTAATTTGTAATCATGTTTTAAACATCTTCCAAATGGAAAAATCATTTTTATTCACATAAGTCATTTAATATTTTTTCAATATTTTAGACATCTTTCCCACATACACACACTAATGACAAAACTACTCTTATTCACATAAATCAGCTAACATTTTTACAATGTTTTAAACATCTTCCGAACATGCACACAAATGACAAAACCACTCTTATTTACATAAATCATATAACAATTATACCCTAAATTTATTTATATTTTTTAATTTCTATTTTTTTTTTAAGAATTTCTTTTTGATTTTTTTTTAATTATATTTTTTTTATGTAATTAGGATATTTATATTATATTTTTCCCTTCTTTATATATATAAACAATAAATTTAATATTTTATATTGATATCTATTTTAAATTTATTTAAATGACTAATATATTATTTATTATTTAGAGTGTTTGATTTTGTAAAATATTTAAATATTTTTATTAATTATTGTAAAATTTATTATTATCTAATGTTTTGTATATTGGTTTTATTATTTATATACTTAATTATCATTGAATGCTTATTTATATATATAATATATATATATATATATATATATTTGGGTTATAATGTATGCTTTGTATTCTTAATTTTGTATGTATATGAATGTATTGTTTTTAATTTTGAAATATTGTTTTATTAGTTGTATCTTGATAGTTAGAATTTATTGGTTAAGGTTTGTATTTTTGTATTTATCAATGAATGGGATATCTGTTTCTATATGATGTGTGTGAATGTATTATTGAGAGTGTTTGCATTACTTCTATGTACTTCTTTGAATTGTTTATTCTTCTATGTTTATGTATGTATATGCATGTATTGTTCTTAATTTTGAAATATTGTTTTTATTAGTTGTATCTTGATAGTTAGAATTTATTGGTTAAGGTTTGTATTTTTGTATGTACCAATGAATGAGATATCTACTTCTATATGATGTGTGTGAATGTATTATTGAGTGTTTGCATTACTTGTATGTACTTCTTTGGAGTGTTTATTCTTCTATGTTTATGAATGTTTGATTTTGCATGCTTTAGGCTATTCTTTCATTGTTTATATGTATGTATATTCTTGTATTGTTTGAGTATGCCTTGAGTGTTGGAGTGCTAGTTTCCTTGTTTGTGTGTATATAAATGTATTTTCTTGAAACATTGCTTTTATTATCTTGAGTGTTTGCTTGTGTTTGTATTTTTGAGTATTCTTGTGTATGGATAGTGTTTACTTGTATATGTATGAAAGTATTCTTTGCTATACTTGTATTCTTTGTATGTGTATGAATCTATTCTTTGCTACATTTGTATGTGTCTTGTTTAATTGTATTCTTTGTATGTGTATGGAATTATTCTTTGTATGTATGAATCTATTTTTTGCTACATTTATATGTGTCTTGTTTAATTGTATTCTTTGTATGTGTATGGAATTAATCTTTGTATGTATGAATCTATTCTTTGCTACATTTGTATGTGTATTGTTTCATTGTATTCTTTGTATGTGTATGGAATTATTCTTTGTATGTATGAATCTATTGTTCGCTACATTTGTATGTGTCTTGTTTAATTGTATTCTTTGTATATGTATGGAATTATTCTTTGTATGCATGAATCTATTCTTTCCTACATTTGATGTGCCTTGTTTAGTTGTATTCTTTGTATGTGTATGGAATTATTCTTTGTATATATGAAAGTATTATTTGTATGTGTATGAAAATATTCTTTGTGTGTATGAATCTATTATTTGCTACACTTGTATGTGTCTTGTATAATTGTATTCTTTGTATGTGTATGAATGTATTCTTTATGTGTCTATGAATGTTTCTTTGTTATATTTGTATATATATTATTTACTTATAGATATATGAGTGTAGTTAATGTGAATATATATATATTATTATATATAAATATATATTAATATAATATATATATATATATATAATATTCAAAATATTAACTTTAAAAATAGATTAGTTAAACATTTGTTGAAAATTCTATATTATTATTATTATTATATATTAATTAATTTGTTATATTATAGTAATATTTTTTTTTTAATATTGTTTTAATTCTTAATTCAAATTTTTTATTATTTTGTTTTTCACTTTTTTTAAATTTTTTCCCCTATCAAACTTTAAAGGTTGATAATATTAATTTATCATTTTAAAATAAAAAATAATATACATATTATGATAACATTAAAAAGTACATAATATTAGTCATCCATGGACAATTCAATTCAATTACTCAAACCATGAGACTCAAGGTTCAAATCCCTTATAAAGGAAGTAACAATAGCATAACATTTATAATAGCATCAATTTGTAATAATACATATCAATTAATTATTTAATATTAAAATCAATACAACAAATAAATTCAATTAATTTTTTTCAAAAATTCATTAATTTTAATCATTTATAATTTCCTTTCCATAATTCTATAATTTAATAATATATGAAAAAGAAATATTAAATCTAAAATTTGTTAATGTTAATCATTGTTTTTTAAAAATAATAAAAGGAAAATAAATACTTATTAATTTTCATAACATACTAATTAACTTATAAAATAAATGTATTTCTCAACATCATAATATCTATCTTCAATCTTCATTACATTTATAAGATAATGTTAATTCTAAAATTCATAATTAATATAATAAATGTGATGTTTGTGAAAATGTCACCTGAGTCAATATGTGTAATGTTTGTGGGTGTGTGTATGTTTGTGTGCACCCTTTGTTTGTTGTGTGCATGTATGCATGTGAGTGATTATGCCGCATTGGCAATGGATTGTGTGGGTGTGCGTCAGTGGTTAGTCCCATGCCAATGATGGACCATTTTTGGGGTCATATAAGCTCTCACCTTCACGTGGTTGACCCTGTTAGTAGAGATT